>JALJCO010000918.1:0-279099 GCA_023101725.1 Atherinomorus stipes
CCCAGCCGGTCAAGGCAGATGGCCGCCCTACCTGAGCCGGGTTCTGCCGGAGGTTTTTCCTCCCTGTTAAAAGGGTGTTTTCCTTCCCACTGTCGCCACCCCTCCGTGCTTGCTCAGGATGGGGGATTGGACCGGGTCAAGTCAAGATTCGATCCAATCTGTTGGTTTCCTTAACTAGGCTATTATGAATCTGACCTGAATTTTTCTGTCTGTTTAAGCGCCCTGAGGTGACACTGTCATGAATGGACGCTATACAAATAAAGTTGAATTGAATTGAATTGAACTTCAGAAAGAGATCTGGATTATTTGCAGATAATTTCACTTTCTGTCCATTTTAGGGACATTCCTTAGTAGGAATTTTGCTTCAGGGATCTTGTTTGGTCCACCTGCATGTTTCCCCTTTACAACCGTCCCATTTTCTTTGTACTTGGTCCAAATGCTCAGCAAGCTGACTGAAAACAACTAACACTGACTTATCCTTTGGAAAAAAAAAATAAAAATAAAATTGTAATCCTTTTGATTGTTTCAAACCCTCTTGGGGTGATTTTCTTGTCTACCTGTCAGGTGGAAGTTGCTCCTTTCAGTTTGCCAGCACTTTCTTGTAATGGCATCCTGATTTATGTTTTTAGACTTGTTGATGTATGTGTTTTTGAAATGCAACCGCCTCCCTGAGCAGTATTTTTTTTTTTTTTTGCCAGGGGTTGTAATATTGGCCCTCCTCCAGCTGCATCGCAGAATTCTTCCACATGTGACAGAGCTGTGGAGGCTTTTTTGAGAATGTGCATCAATCCTATGTATTCATCATATGAGATTTCAGGCTGCATTTGTAATTGGTTTCTGGGGGTGTTGAGTATCGGCGGAAACAGAGCCTCGGGCTGCTCTAATCAAAGGCATAGTGCTTGTTTCAGTTGCAGAGGCTTCACTATAACAGATTTCCCCTCACTCATGCAGCATCCATGGATGAGGCGCGGGATATCTTCTTTAGTCTCTTTAACCAGCAATGAACGCTAAACAAGTGGACATGACGATAACCTGCAGCCGCTTGGCTAACTTTTTTGGAAGGCCTTAAAAAGACCAGTTTTCAGCTGTCCTTGCTCATGCTTTGTAGCTGGAGGGGATTATTTGAGGGAGTCGTGACGTAACCTGGAGCTAAGCAGAGGGAGAAGGGGAAAAAAGTCGATCTGGTGTAAGTAAGGAACGCACAGGGATAGAACTGTGCTGACATTATAATCTGCGACTGCTACGATCCTCTTTTTCTTGCGTTATGTGATGGAAGAAGGAATTGCGCAGCCAGACCTTTGCGCTGCTGTTTGAAGGAAAACTCCACAGATCACAAATGCTTGGAATTTTGGTTGTATGTTTGAGTTTTTCAATCACAGAACGCAGATTTCTATTTATTTATTTGTTTTAAGTGTGGATTATCTCATAGATGCATAGTATATTCGACTGGCTTCCCTCGTGCGTAAAGGCAAGAGTTGCATCTGACTGAGTCAAAACGAAAACGGAGAGGGAGGTGGAGAGACAGGAGAGAAAGAGAGAAAGAGAAAGTGACGGAAAGACGGAGCGCTATTCGTTCCGAGAGAGAGACGGAGCGCGACAGAAGGAGGGAGGGAAAACGCGCGCCCGCGAGAGGGGGAGAGAAAGAGAGGGAGAGAGACGGAGAGAGGGGGGCTGCAAGGCGACTTGCTTGGCAGTGTGTGACTCTACCTCTCCAGCAGTGGGAGAGATGTGCGTAACATGCAGTGGAGAACGGTGATCATCGCCTGCGCCCCGCATCGCTTTGGACCGCCGTGCGCACTCGAAGACTCGCCGAGGGGCGCAGCCCGCTTCGCCGAACCTGTGGGAAGCGAGTAAAGCCGACGAGAGACTTTTGAAGAACAATAAAGGAGGAGATGGAAGCAGGGATGCCAGCCCTTCAGATGGTGATTGGGGGTTAACCGTCTCTTGGTTTTGGAGCAACTCTGACGCACCGGAGGCAAAAAGAAGCGCGCATATTTTCTTGACGTTTAACGGAATCTCGCCCCTCTTTGCTCACGCCTGAACCCGGGAGATTTGCTGCATGATGAATGCTGATTTACACGGCCAGCATAACATGAGTCAGTGCGTGTCTGTGAGCTGAGGTGGAGCGACTCTCTCTCCCGCCGCACGGCTGTCTCAGTCCGCCACAAACCTCCCTGCGCCAGGATGCAGCTGCTCAGAGTTGCGTGGGCACTGACCGGAGCGGCGATCTGCTGCTTTCTTATCCTCCTCATTCACTCCCGCCTGCTCAAAGAAGGTAACCACTCACAACTCCATAGATTAACCCCCTACTTTTATATGTCTTAACGCGCCACCGCTTTCTCTTTTGGGGGGGAAGTTTTCCGCAACCATAACTCCAATGCGGAGCGCGGGATACCAGTCGCTCCTGAAATGAACGCCCAAAGAGGGTGGCAAGGAAATCCGATTCTCTCACACGAAGCACAGATCACCTGCAGGCTTCAACATCAACAAGTCATCCGCCTGACTGATTAGTGTTCTTTAAAAATATGTATTGAAGAGGTAAAGTGATGTCCAGGGTGCAGAGTTGCCTAAAAAGCAGCAGTTCACTGTGTAAAGATGCTGATTTGCTCTAAACGTTTTCAATAGATGGCACTAGAGTCTAGCTTAAGGGTAACATTGAGGTCAAGCGGCTGTAATGTCGCTTCTTTCACCTTCTATTGTGTTTTCTGACCCTTTTATGTCCACGCAGAGATTTATTTCAATTCCCGATCGTCACTCACTCACCTTCCAGCAAAGATCAGAGCTGAGCTCCGTCCACTGTGTCTGTCATCACAGCCCGAAGACATGGCTGCATTGAGGCAGGGGATTCGGCTCTATTTTTTGGGGAGGGGGATAATTAATGGAGTGTTAGTTGCTGACATTCAGCTATGAATGGCGCGTGGTTTAATGAGTCATAAGTTGACTGATGCTTGAGTGTGGCATATTATTCCCCGGAACCAGTCATTAATTCCTCCTACAATGCAGCATAATAAATACAAATCACATCTGTCTGCAGGGAGATTTCATGCAGAGGTTGAGCACACTTACTCCCTATGAAGGTAAAAATGGTGTAACTCAGAGAAATGCTGTGCTGTGTAAAGCTTGTTTTGTAAAAAAAAAAAAAAAAAGAAGAAGAAAAAAAGAAAGGGAGGGAAAAAAAGCACTTAATATTCCCTTGATACATGCATTCCCCAGGGCGAGCAGTCTGTTTTAGGGACAGTCGCTTTTCCTTTGTGGGGATTTTGAAAAGCTTTGCTTGGGATGACTGCCTCCAGTCCTGGGCAGATATTTAGGTCAAACAGTGAGAAACACAAGGGGTGCACAGGGGAGGCAAGAAAAAAGAAAAGAAGAGGAGAAAAAAAAGTCAAACATCCAAAATGGGAAACAAGGGGGCTGAAGAATTTTTAACTGGCACTGGAGTTGTAATCCACCATCGCATCCTTTCCCACAGAGGTCAAAAAGAGTATTGTGTGGCCATGTTGCAGTACAAAAAAGTGCTACTCATGGCTGTGTGAATGTGAGGGGGCTCTCATTAGATTCAGGCCATCAGCATTGTTGAGCTTGTTGACTGGCAAGGCAATATTTTTGACCTTGGCTGCCGACTTGTTTGTCTGTATCATGTTGTGCTTTTTACACGGAGGGGCTTTTTTTCCCCTTATGTCTGCATTTCTTTGCTTTCTAAGTTAACATTGAAAAGCTTTCAACTTTTGGGGGAAGCTGTTGGTCAGTCTGGTGATATGATGCAATTTGGTTTTTGAGGTCCTTATTGAAACATGCTGCAGAGCAATGGGAAGGAGTCATACAAAGGAGGGGGTTGAGAATATGCTCACTTTAGGCTACTAGAATGAGCAAGGTCAAAGCTAGCTGTGAGGCCTAATAAGGCAAACTGATAAAATGAATTCAAAGGACTGCATTAGTGGCAGTCTTTTGGGGATGAGGATAATGAAAGGCATGCACAAGAGGCCTACAAAGAACAGACCCCTTTTAGTCTTTCTCACATTTTCTTTCATGAAGAACATCTCGGTTGTCCGTCGTCTCCTTTGTGTATAAGAACAAAAAGGAAGAGACAAGCAAATGTATTTTTAGTTTCCTCTCTGCCATGCAGATTGATCGCCCCCGCTGTGTTTTCATGCATGTAGGTGTGTGCTCAGATGCGGATGCAGGCGGTGTTATTGGAAGGTATAGCCTGTCAACAGATGAGTTATTTTCTGTAAAGGTGGGGATGCTGGCGATGTAGAGATCTAGGGTGATGATTTTGGAAATAGGGGATGCTCATGGGGAAACGAGATGTCACCCCTCTGCCAGCTCAACACACCACAAACATCATTGTGGTGGTATTTTGGGGGGGCTTGTTCACCTCGTTGCATCAGCTCTTGCATAATGTGACACCAGCTCCTATGTGGTGAGAAGCTGATGGTGGATTCGGACTCGAAACGTCTTTGAACAGTATGCGAGGGGAATGTGGATGGATTTTCTCCCATAAATTTCTCACAGTGTCCACTTCAATAATTCAGGCAATGGAGCAAATCCCATTTTGCTCTTCATTGGCCGAGATATTTGTCACATGGCAATAGAAACCCTGACAGGTTCATGGAATGGCTCCTGCTGCAGAAATCCGCCGCTTAGTCCAGGACAGTCTGGCCTAAAGTTTCCTTTCTAATATGATGCTTCTGACTGAAATCGAATTTGTAGCATAAAACTTACAGCTACACAGAACTGCCTTTTAAAACGCAATGACCTCTAGTTTCCACATTGTAGAGAAATGACATAGCAATAATGTGGAGTTAGGCTGAAATTAGCATGAGGGAGGATTAATGGTCCAAATGTCAAAATACTGAACGCTCAAATTTGTTAAAAGATGTCTCCTTGAGCGCTTCAAATCAAGAAAAAACATTAGAAGGCACAAATGAAATAATCTTGAATGACTTTTGTTCCTGTTCAATAAGATCTGTGATCACTGTGCAATAGCCAAAGTCATCTTCATCTTTATCTCAGAAATTGTAGAGCGATAACAGCATAAATTAGCCACAAATTGCTTGCCCAGGACAGTGGCACAGTCTGTGTTAAGATTGGCTCTGGGAAATTATGCTGGCTTTTTCCAGTTGTCCCTTACTGGGTGCAGTATCTCCTGAGGAAACAGAGGCTTGATTTATGGCCAAAAAGGGCGTATGCCTGGGACAGCACAACCACAGCAGGCGGAGTCTTTGTTTTATCCCAGAGCGCTCAGTAATTTTCCCAATGTTATGAGGTGAATTACTGATGCAAACTGCAAAACATTCTACATGACAAAAAAAAAAATGTCAAGGGAGGCAAAGGGAATGATTGAAAACATAAGTGGACTCCAGACGAAAAAACCTTCGACTTGAGAAATGAAACATTTAACAACATTGAGTTGGTTTTATTTCTTTTAGATTATGATGTAACAGAAGCTACCTGGTGGCAACTTTTTACTCCTACAACAGCACTAAAACAAGGGATGTTAAATCAAATCTTGGTTGGTGGCCAGTCAGATACAATGAAACAACCAAACTGTTTTCATTGTTTTATGCCCTGTGCTGTTGGTAGGAAATGGAAATCGGTCTTTGTTATAGTTGTGCTAACGATATCACTTGGAAATGTAGATATCCAGTGTAATTTTAGTAAAAATATGCACTTTTAGACCCATTGCCTTGTAGGTATCTGAAACATTGGGCTTAAAAACACGATTCTGGAAACTTAGAAAAGTCTGTTTGCTTCTAAACAGACCACCCGTCTGCTTAACACCTCAGCTATTGATCTCTGAGTACAACCACAGACTGATTCAAAGTGGGCCAAAGTGATGGAGATATGTGTGGACACAGACCGCACTGGATGCTCAGCTACCAAAATCTGTTTTCATTTACCTCAGGCTGAGTCTGGGGGATCCTCTTTAGAAGGCTGCAGCTTGGAACGACTTTCTCTGGCGTGAGGCCCCCGCTCAGAGCGGCTGCCTCAGGCAGATTTGGGTCAAGCAGTGGTAAATGCTCGGTGTAATGTACGCTCGTTGAGAAAGCGAGTTTTAAAGGAGAGTTCCTGTCTGTACTGTTGTTTTGCACACGTTTTTTTCAAACTAGCTACACTTTTTAGGCAGTTTGCCTGTTTTTAAGGCTTTTCGCAAGTTTGGTGGCTTCTTTTGATCAGATCAGTGAGGGGGGTCAATATTTGTGACAGAGTTCATATCAGGTCCACTTTGTATTGTCTGCTCACAGATTTTTTCTGCTATTTGAATAGCATACACAAATGAAATGTCATAGTTCAACTGGTTAAATATTGCATAGAAGCTGCATCTGGTACCTAAGAGCTTCCATACAATGACTGCTTGTATTGGCTGACATTGTAATTTAACCAAATTCTTTAAAAAGATATGGCTGCTTACAAACCATCACCTGCATCTAAAATATGCTCATACTTTAATGATATTTGAGATTAGAATAAATTGCAGAAACTGAGATTTAGCAGCAAAGGTGTAGTCATTAAGTCATTTCTTCCTTTTTTAAGCATCTATTATTAATCTGTAGAAAGGATGGATATTGAGGAACTTAGCCCTCGAGCACTGCTTTAGGCTCAAGTGAGATAAGGATAATGTGCGTGTATTTAAAGCTGCAATAATACTCCTTTAGCATACAAAAGCAATGTCAGAATCACAGTGTTTTACTTGGCAAATCCTCAGCGTGTTCAAATCCCTCACAGCACTGGTACACATAGGTAAGCGTTTCCTCTGTATGTAATCTGCTGTAAACTGCTTTAAATTGAGCAAGATTTATCTTTAATGGTCTGTATCAGCTGTAATCCATAAGGGCGATGCACATTAATCAATTGCTTAATTGATTCATTAGTTAAAGGGTTTGTTAATTAAATCACTTTGATGAATCAATCACAGTTGCAGCAGAAACCTGTGGTGGTTTTTCAGGGTAAACTAAGCCAGGCCAAACAACCCCCATGTGCCCTGTGTCCTGGAGCACTTGTCATCTGTGTGTGTGTGTGTGTGTCTTCAATATTTGCTCACGGCACTGTTTTTCACAGTTCCCATTGATTGCAGGACAGTAAAAAGTGTGCACTATTGCACCCAGTTTTCCTAAAGTCCTATTGATTGTGTTCTGGCAGTGCTGTGGAACAATAAAAGGAGAAAATAGTGCTAGTTGGGGTTCAAGCCCAATGAAAAGCTGACTGCGAGGATGCTCTCTTGGCCACAGCTTTTACTGGAGTGACTCACTGGCCTTTGAAAATAGTGATGTCAGAAAGGCATAGCCCTTCCGCACTTCATTCCCTCCATTCCACCCATGAGGTGCCATGTGATTCTCCCCCGATGCCCTACCAATCCAAGCTTGAAGACATAGATTTAAATGGCTCTCTAAAACCTTGAATCAGCAAGGATGTGCAACACTATGTCTTCCATCCTCAGGCACATTAACGTAATACAGATGCTAGTGATAAAATGTGTAACACATGTAGTTAATTGTGGCACAGATCAGCAAATTGTCTCAGATTGTTAGATTACGCTGTTCCAGGATAGAAGATGCTGGAACCTGCACAGCGAATTGGATGGATTTAGCTGTGTTTTTAATTAAAACCTCACCCAGTGGCCAGGGAATGTGTTCTGGTCACTGCGCTTCAACAGAGTTCAGCTACATGAATTAGTCATGTGGATGTGTGGTTTTACATATACAGTACTGTGAAAAGAAAGTACAGCACCATTCAATTATAAGCCTCTACCTAAGAAATTTTAGGTTGAATTTAGCTGAATACAACTTCACGTGAACATTAACACATGAAATATTAAACATCATGATTATTTATTTAACATAACCTAAGTTAAGATGCTAAGGTTTTTTCTGCCTTCATAAGAAATATTAAGTGCACCCCTACTACCTCTGTTGGAATTAATAGGGTAAAGAGAAGCTGTGTGCTTGATGAATTAATGACCAGCAAGTGTGAGCATCTTCTACGAAATGAGTAAATTTTGAGAGTTTACTGGTGTGAAAATTCAGGTGTGTTTAATAGAATACCAAGGAGGAAAGACATCAGCAAAAAGATGCAGTTTGATTTGTTGTTGCTTCCCATCAATCTAAGAAGGCTTACAAGGTTATTTCAAAACAGTTTGGAGTCCGTTATTTTCTTGTGAGGATTGTTCGCAAGTGTGAGACATTACTGACAATTTGGATGTCATAGGAATTTCACAGAAATTGCAGAAATGTTTTTTTTACTAGTTAGGTTTAGCATTTCAAATTTTAAAGAATAGAAAATGAACATGACTAGCTTGTTAAGGAGGGTTTCCAGTCTCCTGTTTCCAACAACATGGCTGCACAGTTCAGCTGCATCTGAACAAACCGCACGACTTCTGGAATACAAACCTTGGACAGATGAGAGCAAAATTGAGATATTCGGTCACATTTTGAAACTAAGTTCAGCATATCAACACAAACAATGACCAACACTCAAGCACGGGGGTGGCGTGGCCATGATTTGGGCTTGTTTTGCAGTCATAGGACCTGGACTCCTTGCAGTCACTGAGTTGACCTTTAATTCCTCAGGCCATATGTTTTACAGCTAAATCTTGGCTGAATTTGAGGCATGCAACATAATCATCCCACACACAGTAATAAATTTACTACAGAATGGCTAAAAAAGACAAGACTCAAGGTGTTTTAGTAGCTCTGTTAAGTAATTCATTCATTTCTAAACACCCAGATATTAATAACCTTGGGAAACTTTGGAAAGGATGTACTTTCTATTTCATTTGACAATGCTGAATAAAAGAAAATGAGTGAAGCACTCAGAGGAATCAGACATAAAAGGACGAAGGCTGGTAGTCTGAAAGGTTAGAGACTAGCAAAGCCATTTGTCTATCGGCTTGTCAGCTGGAGAATGAAAGATCCTCTCAGATCAGCATTTTCCTCCGAGGGAAGGCGGATTCCGCTGGGCCCATTCTTGCAACACTGGCAACATGTCCATCATGAGCATCGCTCAAAGTGAGGCTCGTCCCTCCCCCTTTGGATGATCCAACCTTAAGCTTATAGTGAATTCATCTAGATATACAAGCTCAGAGTGCTGATTTCAGGGAAGTGAGCCAGACCCTCTGTCCATTTTATTCATAGGCTAACTCTCTTGGATATTGATTACATGACCACCGGGGTGCTTGAATGTGATGCTTCCACACATTCTTGAGGAAATGATGGGTGAGAAGTGTGTTTACCCTTCTGCAGTTTCAATTTGCACTTTCATGCTGTGTTAAAGGTAGAGATGAGGTTATTCCATCGTTCAATCAATCACTGTGTCTCTGTTCATCTAGTTGATCAATAGCTACTTAGGAAGTCTGATCTTCTGTGTGCATGAGATCACAGCCATTTGAATGGATATAGGAACAAGGTTGTTTCTCCCTTCACAAAAGCTTGGCCCCTGGAGGCCATTGTGACTCAAATGTGGTGTCTGTGATAACCGACTCGGTCATGCTTTATGGATCCAGTGTGTTCGAGCCGTTTTTCCATTTCCATCTGACAGAAGTGTAGGTTTAATTTGACATTAGGTTGGCTATAGTGCATTAGCTTCTGGTGTCATAGGGGCAGAATATTACCCAATGCTATGCTGCTCCACCGCAACAAATTGCATGTTACTCTTTAGAAAACTAATGGAGGCTTTATCGATTTGAACAAGGCCAGCCTCTTGCTTTGTCTCGCCTGTCAGATTGTGTCTAAAGCAATTTCATAAAGATCATTATTTTCTTTCTCGGAATGTCTTGCAGCCAAACACGATCCTCCTTCGTTCATTCCTGCCTTTTGTACTGCTCGTGGCGACAGCTCTTATGGTCCAATTGAAAATGAATTAGAATAGAATGACACATAATGAAAATCACTAAAAAACATTGGCACGTCACATCCTCTTAGCTTGTCGTGGCCTTGAATAGATTGCTTGTGGGGCTCCAATTCCTATTCTGGATATAACGCAGCGAAAGAAAATGGGTTTAGCTCACTGTAAAGGACACGCCGTATCGTTATGGGTCATAACAAGCGCCGCCACTCATTTATCTTCTAATGTCATTAAAACGGGTGGCGGGAAAGGTGCTGACATGGGTGTTAGGCATGCAACAAAGCGCGGCACCTCATCAGGTTTGCGGCTCACATGCCGATCGTCATTGACATAATTGATGTAGCTGGCGAGCATTACAGTGTCAAATTGTATTCCGACAGGTTGCTGGGATAACATTATTCAAATGATTGCATGTTTTAGCTCATTTACTTATTCGTTGTCTCTTGAAGTATTTTGAATGCAGGAAGGGAAGCACCTTTTACTCCCAGGCTGATTAGATGGGGTTTTTCATTATCCAGTAAAGCTGAGAGAAATATTGTGAATTTGCACAACTGAAGAAAGTGGAACAAAGATTTTGAAGTTTCTGTTAAATGTGAGATAAATACCTCTAGTATGCTACTCAGTCTTTGCAGGCTAACTTTTGGGCAACCTGCTGCAATTGCATCTACATCCCCAGGGCTGTACGCTTAGCTTTTTCACTAGGAGCACTAGTGCTCCCAAATGAAAAAATTTGGGAGCACAGAAAGAAATTTAGGAGCACTATGAATTTTCTTAAATAGCACATTTAAATATTAATAATAATAAACTTCGCCCAGGCAATAGGCCAAATGATGCATTACATCGAGAAACAAACAGTTTTAAATACAGAGAACGTCCCTGTCCTACAGTTTTTTGTTGTCCAGTCACCTGCCACACTTGGCTGTGTCCATCCAGCGGTCCACAGCAGGATTTGGTCTGGGTGGGGTTGGTCTGGGTCAGGTGGGCTTTAGTATGGATGTTGATTTTGCATTATGCATTGTTGTTAAAAAGGGCACCAAACCGGTGTTACAGCAAAACCTGTGACCCATGAAAACCTATGACTGTAGGGGGCGATAACACCTGCTCCCTGATTCTTCTTCTGCAGATACTTAACTGTCAGCAGCAGGTAACCTCTTCATTTAATCTTTGTTAAACAGCAATATGGAGAGAAGTTGTCGTGTTGTGAACCCCCCATATCTGTTCTCATGACTGCAAAGGTTTTCAGAAAAACCCAGAGACTCATTATTGGTTTCACTACATAGAAGAAAAGCTGCATTAGCCATGCTAACGATGGAAAAGAGACGTCTAATGGTTTAGATTACAGCTGTAACCAAACATCACCTTCAATCAGAAAATCTCCCAGATGTATTATTATTAATATGATGATGATAATAATAATCATGATTATTTATTATCATTATTATTTAAAGCCCACAAAGACGCTTGCAAAGCTAAGCTTTGACGTTTGACCAGTTTGGTTGGTGCAGCTCTGAAGAGGAAACTCTGACTCCTGATCATGTGTGAACATTTTATAGAGAAAATGAGGAAAATGATCTGAAGACTTGGAGTCTGGTAAACAAGAGGCCCGCAGAGGAAAGCCTGAAGGTGCTCTGAGTGTTTTTAATATCACCAGCGGAGCTCCGTTTACCGGTATCGGTATCTGCGGTATCGGTCCTTACAAACATCGCTGCGTAATTCACCAACTCCGTTCCTCTTTAAGCCTCTTACCCCGGCTTTACACCTGGTCCGTGACGTGAGCGCAGCGCAGCGGCGCGCCCTGCGCACCGGATCGCGCCCATGTAATCAATGGTGTGAAACATATTGCTCACGCTGCGGCGCGTGAGCGGTCCGTCGTCGCTCCGGCATGCCGTGCCGCTGCGCTAAAGATACGCGCCAGCTCTATTTTTGACGCTCCACGCACCGACACTGCGTCAATATCAGTAGTTCAGATCGAACCAGACAGGAAGTCAGACACAGGTTCAGTGTAAAATATCCGGTAACTTCCAAAACAAAAGCCACCGTGCAGCTTTTAAACTGCTGAACTACCTGAACATGACAGCATCTCCATGTCCACAAGGTTACAGTGAAATAAGAAACCATGACGCACGAACATGTGGACAAAATGAACCATTTGGATGAGAATCACAGACGATCTAGCAGCCCCCTCGTGATTTCGTGATGTCACCAATCAACAACAGCTGGTGCACTCGCGGGTGCGCTGCGCGGCCGCACAGTGAACGGTGTAAATGCTCGCGCCGAGGAAGTCGCAGCAAAGCCGCTGCGCGGCGCTGCGCTCACGTCACGGACCAGGTGTAAAGCCGGGGTTACCCGTCTTCACACCTGGTCCGTGACGTGAGCGCAGCGCAGCGGCGTGCCATGCACACCGGATTGCACCCATGTAATCAATGGTTTGAAACATATTGATCACGCCGCGGCGCGTGAGCGGTCAGTCGTCGCTCCGGCGTGCTGCGCCGCTGCGCTACAGATACGCGCCAGCTCTATTTTTGACGCTCCATGCACCGACACCGCGTTAATATCAGTAGTTCAGATCGAACCAGACAGGAAGTCAGACACAGGTTCAGCGTAAAATATCCGGTAACGTACTAAAAAAAAGCCACCGTGCAGCTTTTAAACTGCTGAGCTATTATCTCCGTGTCCACAAGGTTACAGTGAAATAGAAACCATGACGCATGAACATGTGGACAAAATTAACCATTTGGATGAGAATCACAGGCGATCTAGCAGTCCTCTCGTGATTCCGTGATGTCACGAATCTAACAACAGCTGGTGCGCTCGCGGGTGCGCTGCACGGCCGCACAGTGAACGGTGTAAATGCTCAGCAAAGCCGCTGCGCTCACGTCACGGACCAGGTGTAAAGCCGGGGTTATTAGAAACACCTCAATCGGCAACACTCATAAATCCCTTCGCTACAGTCCGATGATCGGAACAGCTCTGCAGCAGGTTTCTCTGACATGACCGTCAGCTGTTTCTATCCGGGACTCCCGCTCCGCTACAGATCAGCCCGGCTTCCTCTCTAGTCACGCGGCCTACGGACTGGAAAGCATCTGCAACAGGATCTGGATGCTGGACTGGCTTTTCAGCTTCGCCTTTCATCATGTCCATCTTCTAAATTGTGTTACGGTTGTTAGTTGTTGTGTAGCTGGTGATACCGATGGTTCAATGTGGAGCTGGAGCGTAACGCGGTGACTTCAAAGCTGCCGCATGGCGGCGTACTGACCATAAAAATGTTGCTACGTTTTTCTCTTATTTGCTCACATTTTTTATGTATTTTTCTACTGGCAAATTAACAAATTTAGTTTGGTTGGCAGTTTCATTTCCATTTTAAATCAATCCTGACTTATTTAGGAGCAAAGTGTAAATTAGAGGGATGAAATCTATACTCGCACGCGTGCTCCCATTTTTTTTCCGGTACTCGCACCAATATATTTTTAGGCGCATATGCGAGTAAAACGCTCGCACTGTACAGCCCTGATCCCGGTGTCTGTTAATGGCCCTTTTCATTTTTTTTTTACAATGACATTATTACTACATACAGTTTTATGCTTATGTTTACAGCTTTTCTGATACAACAGCAGGGAAGGGAAAAAAAAGAAAAAGAAAATGGCAATTCTGCTTCATCATAATCATTACGGTCCATTCCACATGGGGGAGAGGAACTTCATTATTGTACCTGCAGGGACTGTTAAAACCAAACTCATGAATACAGAAAGCTTTCTACTGTGGGGTGTTTCTTTCCAGTGCTGCAGCTAGGGATTTTTCTTACACTTAAAAGTAATACACACTGCATACACAATAATTTACAAGGCATGTTGTATTCATGGGTGCTAAAGCAGCCCGGGTTTGCTTGCTGTCTGAGTTCCAGTAGCAGCCTCTAAGAGTGTTGGAGGTTTCTAGTATTTACAAACACTGTTTTACCATCTGGTTAAGTAATGCGTATTGTTCTCTTTGGTATGCATTGATGTGTCTTTATCACTCATCTTTTTTTCCTATCTCACACCGACTTCACTAGCCTCCGCTCCTCACACAGTGTGCATGTCCTCTGCTGTTTTATATTTCAGCGGTTATTATCGCCCATATATTCGCAGTAAGGGCATGAATCAGATGCACCCCAGACAGCATTTCTCCACACAACGTAAAACACTGAAAAAAGGTGGGAGAAAATCATATTTTAATAATGATATGTTCAGCAAATGAAATATGCCAGGTTTGCACATTTGCCTTGCTGAACAGACAATAAATTATATCTTGTGCTCGGCTACATAAGCCCAAGGATAAAACCTCGACCAGCGAGAGAGGAAATGGGGCTTGCGGGATGCAGGAAACAGAATGCCCTTGCCTAAATCAAAACGGGGAGGAGAGGAAACACTGACATGTGGGGCCCTAGTGGTGCGATTTAAACCATGCACGAGCATGCAGACATGCCTCAGAGCACATCTGTATGATGAGGTTTACATCTAAACACAAAGGAGCGCTCTCCTTCTTGCAGGTAAACATTGAGACTGGCAGCATGCAGGTATAAATATGAAGAGGAAATGCAAGCACAGGCAGATGCATCCGCACGCTCCTCCCAATATAAACCAGGTTTTGACAGACCTTATGCACAATCGTTTGTTCGCTGTTGTACATTAGAAAGCAAATTCCTGTAGCTGCAAGTCTAATTCATCAGACTGCGGAGTTTCCTCATACATTCCAAACACACCGTTCAAGATGGTGAGTAAATGCTGCGAGCAACGGGCACACGAGCAGCTACGTGTGCATATGCATAAGCAGCTACAAAGGGTCAGTAGCCCCACACACACACACATTTATACACACACACTGTGGCAGGTTCTCAGGGGATTCCAAAGAGGATGAAATATTACAGCACAGGCCACACACAGTCCACAACATGGCATAAACAACACACACTCGGGGTTCACAGAAGTAGTCTTGTCACTGATGGAGATGTGTGTGAGCAGACAAAGCATCTGCTTCCGCTTCTACATGTCAGCAGCTTGATAACTGGACGCAAATCATGTGTAGGCACATCACATCTGCAAAATGTTAGCATCATCTGTCATTTTGTTGCCACACATTGACAGATACAGTGCATCCCAGTTATCATCTGAAGGCTTGACATAATCTCTCACTCTTACACACACACACACACACACAGAGCCTATGAGGCAGATCTGGCATCGTGGAGGGGAGGCGGAAGTAAAACCAGTGATATCTCAGCCTTAATAATGTCTGATAGGTAAACAGCGCTGCCACCCACCTGCTTTTTGGCCCAGGTGCAACCACTTGAGCAAATTGCCTCCTTAATTGATGGACTTTAGCTGGTTGCTGTGAGCTAGCTTGTGTGTGTGAGAGAGAGACTGCTGGGGTTGCTGCTGCTGCCCGTGGCTAGGGGAGCAGTAATAGTGGAAAGAGAAATCTGTCAGTCGGTAATGAAATAATTGGCACAAACGGTTACGTACACGGGTGCACACACGCATGCGCACAATGCGCGCTGATACACATGCATGCTCTTCTCAGAGAGCTGCGCTTGTACACGGACGCACAGATGCACACGGAGCCTCAGCCATGAGTACAGATAACAGCCCGGTGAAGGAGAACTGATGCACCATTTCCTCCGGTTGTAGCTACAAATGAACTCACCCAGTGGCTGAATATGGACACACTGTGACAGCTAATGAGGTGGAAAGGGACAGACAGATAAAATGTAGAGATTAAGGGAGGCGAGGAAAGGAGGGAAACATCACTGTGGATGTGTTAAAGGGAGAAGAAAGGGTGGGAGAAAGTAAAAACGCAGAATGATGACAGACAGAGGAGGGAAGGAACGAGACAGGCAGAGAGAGTCACAGGTTGTTGCCAATGGGTTGCTTCCTGAAATAAATTCTTTTTGGGAGAGGGTTACCATGGTTACCAGCTCAGGTAACGGCAGACATGGATTGGTTGTGCTAGTAACCAGCACAAGTGCTAATGGGAGAGAGAGAGAGAGAAAGGATTTCATCCAAATTCTATTTTTTGTTGTGAGATTCAGTTCAAACCCACTTTTATTATTATTATTTACAACTTACTCATTTGTGTCTTCATCACTAAGATTTTGACTGAGAAGTCGTCTCTATCTGAAAATTCTCTTCTTGGGTCAAAAGTTGATCAGTAATTTTGATGCGTATTGCTGCTGACGTTTGAAACGAAGAAAAGTACAAGTGAAAGAGGTCTTAACTTGTGTTAAAGTTTAACATTAATATACTTAGTCTCAAAACTACTATCAGTAGAAATCAATGCTGCCAAAATTTCTGGAAGACAGTAACTGACAACTGCAAAGTCCCGAATTGAAAAAACTAGCTGTTGTCAAGTGTAGAAATGTAATCGTAATGTCACACATTTGGTTAAATCAATAGTTTCAAGGTCATGTAAGTGGTACTGATTTATTTAGAGTATCTACACATTTCTTGGGCAGTTTAAGTGAAATAGCACAGTATTGTGTCAGACATCCATCTGTGGTGTCATACAGATGGAGCCATCCGTAACCACCCACCACCACTGCTGTTAGGGTGCCACTGTGTGAAGTGCAAAGACAAGAGGGGAATTAAATGACATTTACAGAAGAGATGCCAAGATTATGTCATTTCAACATTTGCTATGTTGTTAAGCTTTTGGTGACATGAATCGTGTTTAAAAAAAACCCCCAAAAAACAGGGCCTTGCTTTAGTCCTGTTGTATGTTGAGTTAAGTAGTGAATTATGGGGCCAGTCATGTTTTTAAGCTTTGAATGCTACCAAATTTACTGCCAACATCTGTAATCCAACAATATTCTTTATGCATTATTATTATTTTTAATATTTATTTTCTGACATTGGTGCACTATAGCTGATGGCTAGCATTGCTTACAAGTTGCACTGAGGGTGGTGGTGGTGGGGGGGGAATCCAGCATTTTGGCTCGGTATATGATTTTCATCATTAGTGTATAACCAGTGATGGCTTACAACAGTTGTAACATACAGCAAGCACTTTTCACAGTTAAAGTATTTAAGTTTGCAACATGATTATGTGCTGCAGCTTCTAGAAATACCTCAAATTTCTATTTAAAAACAGCTTGTAAGTCAATGCTCAATGAGTAAACCTCTGAATGCTAATATTTTCAGAGTCCATCGATCGGTTTGTGTTTTTCATTGTTTTAATAGGCATTTTGTATTTATTTAGTTTCCAGGTGTCACCTTGCAGAAATTAACCCATCACACATTTCACTTTGATTTCAGCACATTGCACTTACATGTGTGTTTGCTTTACAGAAACGTTGCCAACATTTGAGCCAACATGGTACCAGAAATGAACATTACCGTTTTAGCAAACTTAAAAAAAAAAAAGCAGGTTTTTTTGTTCCTCGGCATCCAAACTGAAATAACGGGGAAAGAAAATGACTTTTTTTATGTCTGGTTTCTGAGCTTTAATTTTCTTGTCTGCTGTCTTTGTCAAAGTTTCACAGCATGTAGGATAAACACACACCCCCAACTCACATGAGACTAGCAGGTGTTTTTCTATTCACTGCATAAGACAAGCAGAGTTCAGAAGTCCAAACAAACTTGATTGCGAAGCTGCATTTAGTTTCTTGATGTAACACCATCATTTCTGCTCAGATGAGAGAGGGGAACAAGTGAATATATAAATGATTTCAGGAAGAGGCCAGTGTTAGTTTGGAAGCTAGAACAAACTAGCTAGCTTGACAGTCAAACTAATGCTACATTTTTCATACATTCAAGTTAAAACTTTGTTGTTGTATTTAACCAGCTGGCGTTAAAAGGATTAGAAGCTGTGCAAAATACAAAATGTGTGTGTACGTTTTTGCAGCTTTTACTGTCATAAATCTAGCTACGCACAGAGGCCAACTAACTTGCTTCTCCTCTGTATTAGTCATCTTCAGTAATAATTCCAGGTACAAAAAGGTTGGAACAAAGCTTTAAAAAATGCATTAAATAAGAAATGATCCTTTTCCACTGCTTCAAATTTTTATCCTTCAAAAAAGTTGCATTTAAATAGCATGATGGACAAAATCCATAAACCAGGCCAAGTTACGGACAAATTTACACTTTCATCACTGTGTATAATTAAAGCCACTCTAAATTTAAATGGAACAAAACCTGTTTTTTCCTGAGACATATGAATGTGGACTTGAAGGTAGAGTCCGAAGTCCCCCTACCGTTTCTATTTACAAACAGTATTCAAACTGAGCACCCCTCCCTCTCAGGCTATTGGCAACCTCGTTGTTCAGCTCAAAGCCTCTCCTTTCCTCATTCTAACTCTTCACTGCACGCGAGTAAAGGCCCAAAGGTGCGATTTTAGACGGATTTCACTTGCACAAGTCTAACGTTAATTTTCAGGGGGAAAACCCTCGGACTCTACCTTCAATGAAATGGAAGAACAAATTGATTCAAAGTGGTTAAGAATGAACAAATCAAACCATTGCAATATACAGTAAAAGTGTGCCTCTAACAGTCGGTACAAAAAGTTGAAAAAGCTGCAATCATTCCGGTACATTCATTAAAGGAGTTACAGCGTAAGTTTCCGCTTTTTTCCAGAAGTGCGCCCCCTCTGGCGACAAGTGGAAGTGACACTCATGTTGTGCACATGCATGTGCTGCTTGGACTGCATTGGTCTTTAGTTTAACCCGCGCTGTCTAAGCCCAGAGTTGGAGTCAGGATGTCTCCTGAAGTACTAACGTTATAAATCTGCAAGTTGTTTACGGTTTTATCGTTGAGTAAACTGACAGACTGTATGCTAACAGTAACATCAGGCTAACGCTGGCTTGTTGATCAAATATTCAAATTCAGAGGCTGAGACCACGATTACCTTATAAAATTACCGCATCAACTAAATTTAACAAGTGGCTAGAGTGTTTCTCCTCTCCGGGAACAGTCATATGGCTGTCATATTCCCGCATTTACATGCTAAAAACTTAGCATTGCAATATTATGCATCCTTATTTCTGTCATTCATCACATTTACCTTGTTAGCGAGAAGAAAGACAACTGTGGGTCGTGTTTTATTCCCAGACTGGATCGGAGCCCCCTCCAATTAAAAAAAGCAAAAAAGCTGCTCGTCCTTTTACTCTTGTCTCACTGTGGTGCCAGTGTTGTGCCAAAAAACGGGGGGGGGGCGTTTTTCGCCACCACACCGGTCTGACTCCAATTTGGTTCTCTTCATCTCACAAGACAAAACTTTTCTTCTCTGTCTTACTGGAGTCTGAGTTGGGGTTTGAGAGGAACTTGTTCTACACGTTTTGGCAGTAGTCATCAGTGTTGTCTCGACATATGCGGACCTGCGGTGGCGGACACCGGCACAGCACAGGAACGAGAACGCGCAGCTCGTCTCCCCCACATGCGCCCCTTTGAGGATTCAGACCGAAACTCTTTGAGCATGCAGAAACAGTACCATAGAGACAACCGCAGTGAAGCGAGATCAGCTCATTCTGCACATCAGGTGATTGTAAGAGCATGTGGAGGAAAGAAAAGAATAGTATTTAACCTTTAAAGTTGCGCAATGCACCTTTAAATGAAAGTGGTAAAAAATTGAAAATGTAATCTTTGGCATGATTATTATGATAAGCATGCATCTTACACTCTCCCTGCCAGTTCTGATTGAATTCCAATTCAACTTTATTTGTATAGCACCGCTTCACAACAAAGTAATTTCAAGGCATTCTTACAGACTGTAAAATTCTATATGATCCATTACAGTCACATTCTAATTTAATTAAAACAAATCCATTATATGATCCATTAGTGCAATTTATATTAACTGAGTTCATATAACCATATTCATCAAAATAATTGCCTCGCTAATGAAACCAACGGATTGTGGTCCAAATCTCTTTCATTCAATTCCCTATCCTGAGAATGCATGGGGGCAGCAGGGGACAGTGGAAAAGGGGAAAAACAAAAAGACTTCCTTTGAGTAGGAAGGAAAAACCTCTAGTATAACCAGGCTGAGGAATGATGGTCATTTGCCTCAGTCAATAAGCACGGGCCGTTACGATTTCATTGGATGGGTTTTTTCAGTCCTGTCTGTTCCACAGGTGATTCATTTTTTTAATTTTTGTGTCAGAACATTTAATTGGGATGTGAAAAAGATTTTAAGCAATATAGTAAAAACTGCTCCTGGAAAACATCCACCCTGCCTTGAGCATGAAAAAAAAAAAAGTCCCACTTCATATGGAAATATGAACCATTCCAGTAAAGGTCAAGGAAGAAATGTGTTAACAATCACATGAAATCTTTTTCTAGTGTCATCACATACTGTGCTTTAAAAGCAGACTGTCTTCATCAATTTTTATTCAATCCACCGTCAGATTTTACATCACTCAGAGATGCAGGAGTTTGAGTGGAGAGCAGGGTGCACTTACTCAACATCCCCAAAATAGCTCCACAGTGTTGCTGTGCAAGTACATGTGTCTTGTAGTGTAGCCCTGCAAGGGGACAGAGGAGGACTGTGTGATGAGTGTGGGTGATGCAGATGTTGGTGCCAGGGGGCCACATAGGATTGCAAAAAGTCTGTGCCGCCCCCCCCCCCCCCCCCCCCAAAAAAAAAAAAGAGAGTAAAATGTATCCATGCAGGTGTTTTGCTGTGGCTTGGCTGCAGTTGTGTGCGATCAGCACCTCTGAGTGTGTGCATTCCTGTTGAATGTCTCCGCACTTACAAACCTGCAGCGCAGCCTGTCAATAATTAGTGCACGCAGCAGGGGGAGGATGACGACTAGAGAAAACAAAAGGAAAACATGCAAAAAAAAAACAACAAAAAAACCAAAGAAATAAAAATACAAAACAAGCACCGCAAGTGAAGTTGATTCCTTCTCCCACCCACATGGTGGTTACTGTGGAAATCCAGATAAGGATGTTTCCACTCTCATTCTGCTAACATGGCTCTGCATTGGCTGTGACAGAGCCTGAATACCAATTACTGCCTTGGCACCTTCTTGACTGGAGATGGAGAGCAAAGTAAGGGTTGTGGGAGTGAAAAAGAACATCAATGGGGGGCAGAGAGGGACATGCAGATGGAGATGGTGGTAGAGATGAATGGACAAAGGACAGAGAGACGTGGAGGAGAGGGGGCTGGCTATGTAAAATAACACAACTGCTAACAGGCTGAAAGAGAAAGGAGGTATAAGCTACAGAGAGGTGAAAAAGATGCCTCGGCTTCATCAACCGTTTCTCTGTGCAAACTTTAACTCTGAGGTCACCAATGCAACATAATGAGGTGCATGTCGACAGTTTTCCAGAGGGAACTTTGCTTTTTCTCCACCCTTTTGCATCCAAAAGCAACAGCTGACCATCAGCTGGAAATAACAGCACTGGCCTGATGATACCTTTGGTGTTGTACCCAGTGAATAATTTATCATTTATGCCGTGCTGCAGTGAACACATAGTCTCCATTATAGCACATTGACTGTCTCTGCTCGAGCTTTACCCCCGGGCTTTATTACTAATGTACACTGAGGACATGCGTACACACGTATTCAAATGCACACACATCCTTGTAAAAGGAGAACTTCCTCTACATACTTGACTTCCTCCAACCTATCCTCCCTTTTCCTGCATCACAATTTTCCTCTTTTGTTATGCAAAATACTGTCGCTATAGTAAGCTGTGCCATTTCTCCTGCAGGAGCGAGGGGGGGACTAGCTGCAAAATGAGAATTCGAGATGTGATGAACTTAAAGAAAGAAAGGAGTTACTTGGATGGCAACAAGCTCAAGTCCTCTGAGAGGTGCATAAAGGAAGCAGTGCACTCTTTAAGTCCCGAAGCAGCAACGATGTGTCACCGTTTGCTGTGATATGCAGCGCCACCTTTTCTCCTCCTGTATCTCTCTGCTCTTTCACTTCCTTTTCTAAATGAAAGAAGGTTTTTTTTCCTTTCCGGCTGGTGTCATTTGCCACGTGCTACGTTTGTGAGCAGCACAAAGACTTGACTTTTTGAGGAGCAGCAACCCTTAGTCGCCAGGACGTTGGACACGTTTCCTCTTAGTCCATATTTAACCAAGTATTTGGCATCAGTTGCTTTGTAGGATGAAAATTTCTCCCATCTGTTTCTGAAGTAAACGGCTATACACAGTCAACACATCTTTTATGATTTTAAAAAAAAGAGAAAATGACACTGCATTACCAGAACAGCCACACCTGCTTTGCAAGTATGTAAACATACAAAAGATTCATTCAGCCTCTTAATTTATTCGTTCTCCAGAAGGTTTCTGCTTCAGGAAGACTGGATACGAACATTTACTGTAGCTTGTGCCTTCTGAGGTAGCCTGCTCTACATTTTTTGAGGTGTGTTTAGGATTGTTATCATCATAAACAGCCCTCATCTTCAGCTTTCATCAGCTGAGTTAGGTTTGCTTCTAGAATACAATTATATTCCACTAAATCCATTCTCCCCTCCACAGGTTAAATGTTCTCTGTACATTTGCTCGTAACGCAAGCTCAAAGCAGGATTGATTAATCCCTAAATATTTATGATTCTCTGCAGTCATATACAAAACTAAAAAGTTCTATTTTAGTCTAAATCCACAGGACTTTTTTTTTTTAAAGCAACAGACTTGTTTTGTTGATCAAATCACTGTCTGATGAATTATGCACTACCTGTTATGGGAAGGGTTTTCAAGTTAATCTTTCATGATAGTCAATTTTTTTTCAGATCTCCAGAGTCTGCTTTATAGACATTTAGTTCATCTCATTTATTCTGTATTTTTTTCTTTCTGGAAATAGTTTTGTGAAGATAACCTTTTGTTCCCCTTTGTTCTATATCAATTAAATAGCAACCAACCACCTAAGGATGATTTAAAGCTCTCCTCTAGTCTCATATTTTTTTTTCCAATATATTTTCAAGCTAAATAAGTCATATTTTAAACGCATGAGGTTTTTAATTGCAATAAATGACATGACAAGTTAAATACAATCGCAATGTGATTGCAAATCTTTTGAAACATTGAATATTCAGTATGAATCAACTTTCTTGCCAAGCTTTTCCCTTTAAGACAGTGGGATTGTGGGTGATGTATTGAAAGCTGAAATGTGTCCTAAAATGTGATTGAATTACTTACAGTCAGCTGCTATGCATCCAGATGGGCCGGGGTTCAGGTTTCAGCATAACTTAATGTTGGTTTCTCTGTTTTGTGTCAGATAAGTTGAAACAACATTAAACTCTAACCATTTCGCTGGCGACAGTGTTTCTTTCCTCTGCTCATAATAATGGAAAGATCCACCTCTTAGCTTTCAGAAGTCGTTGGAAGTGCATCAGCAGTGCGAATGGTTGAGAAATCATAGTAATTTGAATTATGCATGTCACTTTATGTCATTAGAAACATGGTTGGATTTAAAGGGCTAAAAACTACAACACTGTGTCATGCGTCTCTCATCTGTGAAGAGCTGCAACAAGCTGAAGGTCAAACACACGATGGTTGGGCCACCTGGTTTCTTGAAATATTACAATACTTAACATGATGAAAGAATAGGAACACTTGTTTTGGTTCAGCAGAGGTCAACGTGTTGCTTTCAAATGTGCTAAACTAACCTTTAAAACTCTTGTAGGGTAAAGTAGCGGCCGCAGCTGCTAGCAGTAGCACCCTGAAACACTTTCAGGGTAGCTACCAAAGTTTACAGTTCCTATCTCAACCCTGGTGTTGAAGGTGTATAGAGGATTCTGTATCACAGTTCACAAGGAAAAAAAGTGGATCATTAACAACAAACTTATTTAACAATTGATAACTTTGGCTGTGCTTTTAGTACAGCCTTGATATTTATATCATGCAGCCTTGATGATGGTGAATATAAAGCCAAATTGGCGCTAAAACCTTGATGAAAGTTAACTAATAGTTGAAGTCTTGGATTAGTGCACAATGTGTTTTTATTACTGTTTTAAACAAATTAATCTTGTTTAAAATATTGAAACTAATGTTTCACTTTCTAGATCTTTTCCTCTCCATTTCATCTTTTGCTCCCTTAAAGGGGAAGTTTTTTTTTTTTTTTCTTCAATCTGGACCTATTTTCTAGCATGAAATATGTTCATTTAGTCACCCAAACAGTTTTGGTGCAACTTGAATTCCTTCAGGAGATATTTAGATCCACTCGATCAGCGTATGTCCAATATAATGGAAGTGATGGAGCAACCGTGCGCAACCTCTAAGTAAGGCATTGTCTCCCACCCACTTCCTGAATTCACCAATGTTTTGTTACGAAACATTAGTCGAGTCCCCCCCCCCCCCCACCCCACCCCCTGAGATTGAAGGGGCTTTTTTGTGGTGATTCGTCCTCATGTACAGACATTTACTTTTTATGATGTCGCAGAATAGTGACGTCATCAAAGCCGCCGCAGTAAAAATGTTTTTAAATAAGGACGGATCATCACAAAAAAAAAGCCGCTTCGAGCTCACAGCGGGGGTCCGACTAATGTTTCGTAACAAAACATTGGTGAAATGAAGGAGTTTGTGTTAGATTATGTCTGCACGAGGTTTGCCTTCATCACTTCCATTATATTGGACATACGCTGATCTGGAGTGGATCTAAATATCTCCTGAAGGAATTCAAGTTGCACCAAAACTGTCTGGGTGATTAAATGAACATATTTAATGCTAGAAAATATTGAAAAAAAAACTAACTTCCCCTTAAATAAGTCATATTTATATTGATTTTGACCACAGATGCACGCCACCAAGAAAGAAAGAAAGAAGCACTTTGTGGAGGGAAAAAAAAAAGATGAAGTCAATAAGGAGGTGGTAGGAAAGGCAGAGAACTAATGTCTTGGATTGTTTTGAAGATCTCTGTGTGAAACTTGATTTTCTGCAGAGGCTTTGGTTAAGATATATTCCTTGTATGGCCAAGAACCCTCTTGACCTATTTTTTATCTGGGGATCTCTTTGACTCGAGCAGGGATGGGCCTGTCGAGCTGGTGAGGCAACTTGTGCTGTTGTGAGGTGGTGAAATGGAGGATTTAAAACGGACCATCTGTCCAACTAATACAGATTGTACAACTGATGAAAATGAAGATAAACAATGTAGTATTATGTATGAGTTTACACACTTGGGGTTCCAAGGAGTGGAAACTGGGAGCATTTAGAGCTAACCAAGATAAAACAAGTCTGGATAAGCATCTCAGAACCGTAACTGGATGCTAGTACTGCAACTAGTTGTTAGTTGTGGTTCAGTAGCTGAGGTTGTTTTCATAACTGCCATGTTTGATTTGAATTTTCTTTAAGATGAGGATCTGGCATTTTTCTGAGGGAGGTCACATTAGTTGCCTCTCACAAGGTTGCGTAAGCTAACGAAAATAATTCCCCAGTGACTCACATGCATGAAAGATGAAGCTTTCCTACTCAGACACGGTAGAATTTAATTAGCTCTGTCACATATTTTTCACTGATTATTAAAGGGCCCTATGGAGTGCATCCAAATCCATAACCTCAATATTTAGCATGGTGCGAGTTAATATTAAGCTAGCAGTACTTGTGATGTTGCCAGAAAAATCTCATACAAATATTTGTAAAATTAGCATTTTGGTTATTTTAGCGACCCACCAAGCTCAGCTGCAGTGAATTGAATATATTTGCCGGTATCTGCTATGCTTTCACTGCCTCCCAAAATTATGACTGCACACAACAAAACCTTGTTTAAACTGAAATTATATCCTAGAGGTTCCTGTAAGGTGTCCGTGCCAATCTCCACCTTCTTCCTGCAGGGAATATTCCAAACTATTTCAGTATTTTTTCTGTGTGCCGTCTTTTCTTCCTCTTGCGGGCGTTGTGGCACCCGAGGCGCCAGATTGTGATATCTCTGCAACCATGGGGTTCGGCAGTATGGTGCGTTATCACTGTTGACACACTTTAAGAGGCGCCACACATGCACAACTGATACACACATGCAGGTGCTGCATTGCACAGATAAAAATGATTGTGGCACTCTGCTTGTCAGTTTACCTCAGGGGCACGGGAGAAACAAACCTTACAGTCACACCCTGAAAATGACAGAAATGCCATTTCATATTATTTCCCGGTGACAGTTCTGCTCTGTTTGCTGTTGATTTTTTTTCAAGTGGAAATGGCGCTACACTATTTTGTTGTGTATTTTAATGTAAGAATGCAGCCTTCACAATATCTTCCGTAATTTGCAGGATAAATTCTTTAAAGCCTTTTTCAGTGTACATATTCTTCTCTGGACCAAAAGCTGTACTAAAGGTTTCCTTTTGTAGAAAAATAAATACACTCAAAGAGGATTTAATTTGGGGAAAAAAAGCACATTTATTTGTATATATGCCTTTGAACACTGATGTATTTCCTGCTGTTTGCTGTGTTCCCCCATACAAGTAGCCAGGCTATCTTTTCCCTTATCATTATCCCCTACACTAGCTCATAAATCTGTGTGCTGATAGCAGTTCTCTGGCATCCTAATGCATATTCATAACAGCACTACCTAAATATTCATGAGCAAATGTCTGGCCAAACAGCTTCCCCCTCCAGAACAGTGAAATATAAGGCCCAGTTTGCCTTTTTATGTGCTTGTTTTCACTGCAATAGCACTGGGTGGGGAGTTTTGGAAGAAATGATGTATTTGCATGTCTCAAGGAAGGAGAATTATGGGTGCAGAAGTTTCCCTGCAACTATGTGGAGGATTTCATGACAGCAGCTCCCACGTGATTATTTTGTTTTTCATTTTTTTCTTTATCAAATAATGTCCAGGGGCTTGTTGTTAAGAATGAAAAATGAACAGAGTAACAAGTTTTGATGGGTTTATTTTCCAGAGATGGTGCAAATGCATCAGAGTTACAGAACAATAAATGACATATTACCATACAGATTAGAGATGCAGCAGCAACGTCTTTCCTTTCAACCAAAACATAACCGTGAACTCGCTCTTTTACTATGAAAGCAAGGCCCACTGTAATTACAAAGTGAAATCTTTCCTCTGCTTCATGTTAACATTTATTCAGCATTTTAACTATCAGAAATAACAGACACTGACAAGTTAAACCCTCGGTTCAGTCACTGCTCACACACATTTAAATGGAAGTTAAATATGATGCTCACATTGACATTTAAAACCTTTTAAGAAGCGCTCCTCTTTTAACCTTCATCTTGGTGCCTTTGTTATTAGTAATGATGGTGTGAAGTGTACATCTTTGGCCTTCAACTCACCAAACGTGAAGATTTTGTGAAGGCCCTTTTTATCTTTCCTCTTTTTAGATTTAACTAAACAAATAATTTCTGCTTGTAAAATTTTGTCACACAGACAAAGCCTAGGGTCATTTCTCTATTAATAGCCCTAATTAACCACCAGTAAGTGGATTTCAGACTCTAACATTGAGAGTATACTTCACATTCATTCTCCATAAATGATTATTACACTAATGAATTACTCTTTCAGAGAACTCTTCAAATTAGTAATTAATGAAATCTCAATATAAGACATTTTAATACCTAATTTCAGGCTTTTGATGCTGCGTTAAGGTGTTGTAGAAAAGCTGAATGACGTTATGTAAGAGAAATGTTGGATCACATTACACACAGTAGCTGCAGCCAATGAAAACCATCTGGCTTGCAAAGTTACTTTTTCCCCCTTGTTTTTATTTTTAATTAACCGTATGCTGATTTTAAATCACTTTTCAAGCAACACCATTAGAATTATAAGCATTTCATTTAGCCATTTCATTTCAAACGGCGCAAAAACAGCATATTAAATGTTCATAGTGAGAAAAATGCATGCTCACGCAGACGTTTGATGGGAAGGGGTAAGAGAATGAAAATGTTGGATGTGAATACTCGACAGTGGCTGGGGTTAGAGAAGAATTTTTAAAAGAATATAAAATTGCAATGAATTTTGATTAACATTTAGAGCACATATATAATCTTGCAAAAGACAAGAGCTTATTACACTGTAAAAACTGGAAGAAATTTTGATTAATCAAATAATCATTGATGGTGCGTCCTTTCAGCTAATAGGAACTGTGACCGTCAGTCTTATCAGGACACAGTTTCACACACTGCATCCATGCAATGTTCACAAGCATTCATTATGACGTTAATAATAATGATGATAAATGCATATACAGATCTGGAGTGACTTGAGCTGCCATGCAAGCAGCATATTTCAGGACGAGCCCTGTTTCAGTGAGATGAGGTCAAATCACATACTGCGCGTATTAGGACAGCTAGTCTGCAGAGCACCCAGTCATGTCGCCGACGGAAAACATTTGCCACATGTAAAAATGCTACACAAAGAACAGCTGCACGTCAAGAGCCCTGGGATGCTAATGGGGGTAATGGGCTTGAATTTGGATGAGCAACATTATTGCAGATGCTTTTGCATGCTCACCTGACTTTGAAAGTCATTGGTGTGTCAGTGCTGGAGACAGTTTATTCCATCACTTAGAATTTATTAACACCTGCTGAAAGAAGGAAATTTCTGGTGTAAAAAAAAATCTTGAGCCACTCATCATATCTTGGTATTTTGCTTCCAAGACCCGGATTTCTTTGCAGTCTTTTGAAGTGGTTTTTAACAATCCATCTCCAGGCTCTCTGAAGGTCTTTCAAAGTTTTACTTTAGGCATTGGCCACTTTTTTTTCTTTAGTTTGTTTTTTAACTCTAGGCCAGTCTGTACTTGACCCTTTTCAGAGGAATTGTCTTGTTTTAATTTATGTGTGTATTAGGCAAACTGATTTACCTATAAATGATTCAAGTAAAACTAAACTCCTAACTAAAAACAATGAACCCATTTTATTCCCATTTCTTTAGTTGGGGTCACCAAAATTCCAGATTTAACAGTTTGATAGATTAAAAGTTCTTTTTTCTTTCTTTACTGTGTTATTTAATTTGGAAAGTAAGGTTTCAGGCTTTGCACTGCAGGGGACACGAGAGGGGATGCAACTGAAAACATGAAAGATCCGAATTTGAGCATATCTCCATTAGAAAACGCTGAATTGGAAAAGATTCTGCTGACTCAGAGCCACCCACAAACAATTGCTTACTTATTCGGAACATTAGCTAAACCTCACAGTTGGAATGGTAAAAATCTGAGGTCAGAAGGAAAGCTGTTACAGACTGGACTGCTCAATCATTGGCCACCCCCACGCTTTAACCGGGCAGCACTCAAGCAGTTACAGAGACCCCAAGCTGCTTCCAAACAACTTTTCCTTCTTGTTTTAGACACTAGCTATCCCAAACAGTTGGAATTTTCAAGATTGGACATGCAGAAGTTGAAAATCCCACTTTTAAGCTTTTCTGGCTGAGAGAGTGCAATTGATGAAAGAGAATTTCTACTTCACAGGGGAGACCCAAAACTGCTTCCAAACCACTTTCCCTTCTCATTTTACACACTAGCTCCCCCATACAGTTGGATGTATGTAAATATATATATATATGTGTGTATATATATATATATATATAAAGATATGAAAATGTGGAAATAACATTGAAAAAAATGATTTTCTAATTCACCTCTTGATTAGTTTTCATTTTGAGATCATGTGTGCAAGATGCTTGGTGTCACACATTTAGACCTTCTGCGGTCTTCACACCATTTAAAAAATTTGTTCCTGTCCATCTGATTAATTTCAGTATATTTTAGAGCCATCATTATGTATTTGTTGAGGTTTTCAGTGTGTTTAAGCAACAGTTGCTGAAAAATTTCCATTTAGAGGAGACGAAGTCCGCTCAAGCGGATGACCTGGGGCATGAATGTCCGCTAAACAGTGACTGCGTCCGTGTGTTTACTCCCAACAACCGGCTCCATTACACCTCAACAAACACAGCAGAAGGACATTTTCCCTTCTACTCTGTCCACAGATGTCTCTGCTAACAGCAACACTGTCTCACGGCTCATACAAAGCGCTTTTACAGATTTTTGGAGACCAAATGAGGAGAAAAGTCGAGTGAGCAGCTGAAAGTGACCGAGGAGCCGACATGAACCGTCCTGGAAGCCGAACGTGAGCTCAGTCTGGAAGGACAACAGTTTCCTCCCTCTTCTAGTTACTCTGCGGTCAGAAACCCTCGCTTTTGTGCTGAAAAGGCATCGGAGAAAACACAGTGTCCCGCTCTGATGCGGCGGCAGTCCTGCGGGTTGCAGGTGGACTGAGTCATCTCTCCCTGGTTCGTGAGTCGGGTGACGCCACTCTCTCCGTAGGAAAACAATGGGAGGCAAAGCAGTTTTTTTCCCCATCACGGATCATGTGTACGGGCGTTTGAGTCTCTGGATTTGAGCTCTTGATATTGAGAGGTACAGCGAGAAACAAACACTGAAACCTGCAGAAACTCAGTAGCTGCGCCGGCTAAAGCTAAGCTAACGTTTCAGTTTCTACGTCCTGCGGTTGCTGAGTCAGTCCGGAGAAGAGGACATCTCTGGAGGCGATCAAGAAGGTGCTGGCCGGGAGAGTTCAGCCTCAGTTGTAGAGGTGAGGTTCAGAAAGAAGACGGATGTTCAGAAAGATGATGTCTAGCTGCTAATTGGCTGCTGTCTCGCCATTTATCTGTCATTGTTTTGCATTGGTCAGCTGTGGAATTCACAGGACTTCACCTACTCTGACGTCAGAGGTCACATGATTCCAAAACTGTGCGGTGATTGTGAACGAGAGTTTTATCCCCTCCCCGTCCCTTTTTAAGTAATACTTCCTGGTTCTTTTCAACTTAAGAGACTTAACAGTTACTGCCTCATTTCAGGGAAGGATTTTCTGCCATTATAAAGAACATGAAACATACACTTGAAGTGGAAGGAAGAAGTGTGGACTTCAGATGCAAGATTTTACTTTAGGAGACCTGACTTTTTTGTATTTAAAGTCCTTTTTTAATTGATTTCATGCAATATTCAAATTTTTTGAGTTTTAGAATTTCAGGTTTTCTTAAGCTGCAAGTCCTAATCAGCAACATCCAAACAAATAAAAGCTTAAAATATATTGATTTGCATGTTATTTGTCTATACAATATGTGAATTGCACCTTTAAGTTGAATGATAGAAATACATTAACTTTTTCAGGATATTCTATTTTTTTGGGTAGAATCTGTACAGTCTTTGTTTTGTGTAAACACTGTCAGTCTGTCTTTATTACATTTACACCATTTTGTGCTGTTATGCTCACAGAGTGTCATCATCAGTGTGCAGGTATGGCATCAGCTAGTATCCACTGGCTGTCTCCCATCCCCCCCAAATGAAAACAAAAAATCACAACAGTCTGTCTTGCATCTTGTTCACATGGCCTATTTTTGCTGTTGTATCAGCAGAAATGCAGCCTCTCCCACAAAATTAAGACATGGAAGAGTTTTGAGACTATGACAAGATGACGGCTTGTCCTAATACCCATCAGGCTAACATTCCTCACATCCCTCCTCCTCAGCTGGCATGTACCAAATAATTCATCTGAAGAAAACTGAAATAAAGTAAAAGAGATGTGTGAACAAATTCCTTTCTCCCTGTTTTCTTTTCCCTTTTTCCCCCCCCAAACATTGTACCAAGCTGGAATTCTGAGTTTGAGCGTTTCAGTTTTCAGCCAAAATCTGTCATATCTGCTGATGCACAGCTGTGGGGGAAGTCGGTGTGTGTGCCAGTGTGTGGCTACAGAAATGAACGCCATCCTTAACAATAGTCGGACATGAGAGGAGCTGTGTGTTTCGTGTTCTGTGTAGTCGCCTCATTGTCTGTCAGTCAGCCGTCAGCGGCGTTGTTGTGATGATTAGGAAAAAAGGCCTTTTGTCCTGATGTAGAATCATCTCTGTTCAGCTCATCAGGCAGGGTGCTGAAGTGCAGGGAAATGATGAATCTGACTTTTTTACTCGGGTCATGACATTTTCTTACCTCTTTCTTTTGTAGTTCTGCTTGATTTTTCCTCCATTTTCATCAGCTTTATTTTTCTTCCCTCCTCTTACTTCCGGTGACATCTGCACACTGAAACACAAATTGCAAACTTTGAAGTCTGAACAAAGTGACAGATGTGTGCCTCCTCACCGCTTGCCTGGCTTTATTGGCACCCCCACATTGCATGGTGCTAATTGGGTGGGCTGCTAATCAGCCACGGCAGAGTTGTTTTGATACCACGACTATTTGCCATCATGAAACAACCAAAGACATCTGGTAACTGACCTTTTGTTAAGCGGTATCCTCCATAGTTCTGTTGCTAAAGCTGCTGGCGTTTACTACATTACGTTGCCTTTAAACAGTGGCCTCTAGATTTCAGGCACATGCTGGCAGAAGCGCTCTCTGTTTTGCAACCTTCATCTTTGACAGCTAAGGTGATAAATGTTTTGTTGGAAATGGCTAAATAATTTAGCCAAAGTAACCTTCAATGATTGGCTGGACATGCTGCCCTCAGTCTTTTTTAAGAATATTGTTAATGCACTTTTGCCAAGCGGCAACCTTCGGTAGCCAACTGTGAACATACCCGGAAGAAGGACATAGTTGTAGTTCTCTCTTTATCCGCTAGGGTAGGAGTCGGCAACCCACGGCTTGTTAGTCCCTCTGATGCGGCTCCCTGGCATTTGAAAATTAATTGATTATTCTATTAAAGTGGGTTTTTTTTGGTTGGCTCACATTAATAATGTGATTGCAAAAGCCCAAGACAAATTCCCCCTTGTGAGACAAAGTTTTTCTTATCTTATTCTGAATTTGAAGATTGTGATGATCCCTCTTAGCAGTTCATGTACAGTTGCACACTTTTCCCATGTTCTCCGCCCACAGCAAATGCAGCACGTGAAGCACGCGCCCATAAAAGGATGACGGCACACAGACAGGACGGCACGTTTGGTTTGCTGCCGGTAGATTGTTAAAGCTGCGTCTTTTCCCATCCTCCATAAATACGACTAAAATAGACATTTTCTTGAAAGTAACCTTCAACCCGACGTCTTTTTTTTAGTTTAGAATGTTTTTGCTGCATGCAGAAATGTAATTTTGTTTGCTCGTTTTTATGTTAAATGCAACACATGCAACACATTTAACATAAAGGCAAAGGAAAAAACTTTAACGTTTTATTTCAATTTAAATGTCAAAGGTCAGTTGTGGCTCCTGGTGTTTTCTTTATTGTAGGAAATGGGTCTAAATGGCTATTTGACTGGTACAGGTTGCCGACCAGCTTATATAAGACTTTTAAATTTTTGCAGCTCCAGACAAATTTGTGTTTTGTTTTTTTTCTGGTCCAATATGGCTCTTTGAACATTTTGGGTTGCTGACCCCTGCGCTAAGGGCTGGCTGCAAACAGAGCAAATCCCCATAGACTCAAATGTAGAAAGGCAAACTTCACAGCAGAAATAAACATGTTTACAGCCTCGTTAAAAAAATATAATATATATAATTCACAATAATTGTGAATTATTATTGTGAATGGATGTTTTTCTTCAAAGCTTTATTGCTTTCTGGTTTAGACGGATAGCTTTTTTTTTTTTTTTTTTTGCAATCATCTCCAAAGTGGCATTTTAACACTAGAAAGCAAAAGCAGTGGTTTCATGAGAGAATAAGAACTGACTAAAAGTAAAGTCATAATATCATCTGTTAACTCCTCCAAAGTAGCTTTCATAAACCAAGAATATAGTAACAGACAAGACTGAATTTGATATAATTGGACAGTTTATTATTTTGACTTTATTTCTAACCATCAAACTTGACCTGACAGTTACAACCAGGATGCAACCTCTCTCTCTTATTCGTATTCTGTATAAAAAGATTTTACCCCATCCATATCCGAACCACCTAGCACTTTGACAAAGTCTCTTCAAACTGCAGAGCTGTAAGCAACAAAAAGTAACAAAATAACAATCACGGCTGTTAACTCACCCACTGAACCCAGGACTCCTGGGCTTCTCACACAGTTGGCACAAGCTTGTTAATTTCCAGAACCGTGTGGTCTTTCCTGGGTCTCTGGAATGGTGGCCGCTGTCCAATGGGCCAGCTGCATGCAGCCAGATCTGTTTACTCACTGATTGTCAAATTGCAACCTAGAGTGGGGCAGAGAGAAAACAAATTTGAAGAATGAACTTGCTAGTTGATGGATGTGCCTGGTGGCACTCCTGGAGTCTCCTGTTTTAAACAGCATCAGACTGCGATTAGTGTAATCACCAAACTGCTGTATGTGGGTCAGATTCACAAAGCAGTTATCTGAAAAAAGAAAACTGCACCCTGCTGTCCTTGTTGGTATTTTTGGTTGAAAATTATTATGTCATCAGATTACAAGCTGTGGTTTTAATTACAGCTTGTTCTGTACTGGTATTGTTGTTCATAGCCAAACATGCTAACCATTTCAGCTCAAGCTAATTGTTTAATCCATCACTTAGACCTTTACTGTTATATTTATTTGGTTTCAGGAAGACTTCCCAATGCATTTAACTCTGTATTTTTTATTGATTTTTATGCTGATTACAAACCCAGAATGCAAAGCATCTGGAAACATGTATAATTTTCATTGTTTATACTATAGATGCAGCCCCCCTGCTGTAGCACTTCACCTTAAAAGCAGCCAAAAGCTGCGGCCCATTGACGAGAATGCAGGCTGTGATAGGCGTCTTTCTGTTTTCACATCCCAAGTTGTGCTTACAGCCTCTTTTTTTCCCTGCAGGATGCAAAAATATTAACTTTCAGCCTGAAGCAGCTGCCAACTTCCTGTGCCTAACAGCATATCCTGTCCATCACAGGGACTGCTGTCGACAGGAGTCCTGTGGGCTCTGGCTGCTTTAACTAAAGCGAGGAGATTCTCTGTTTGTTTGTTCGAGTTTCGTTCAAAGCTTACAAAGCTGAAAGTATATTTCATCATTTTAACCTGACCTTGCTGAATTGTGCAGTATCCTCTACTCTCCGTGTTTCAAAGGCTGCTCTGGCTGTGTAGTAAATTAAAAGGCTTCTTGCATCCACATTACGAGCTGGAGATGTTTTCTTCTTTGCGGGCAAGACATACTTAGTTGCTGCCTTCTCATATATTAACTCTCTGCCTTTAAATAATTAAACACTAGAGAATTGTTATCCTCTCCATGTGCTTTCTTGGGTCACTGTCTTTAGCAAACTGGATTTTCACATGCAGCCTTGAAAAGACATGGAAAACATCCCTCAATGTCACATCTGGACTTATCTGTCAAGGGTGTGTGGATGATACCTTCCTTGGCCAAATGAACTATGTTTTTCTTAACCTTTGACGTTATCTTAACACACAGACATCTGTTCAATGTATAATAAAAGAGCTGTCTCTCCTGTTCAGTCAATGGATCTCAAATGAATAAGTTCTGAACCTGGTCTATTCATTTGAGTCGGGTATGTTGAAGCGGGAAAACATCTATAACCTGCAGAACCGCAGCCTTCGTGGCTGCTGCGATAAACTCAAAAACATAACTAAATGCACGTTCAGCAGCTTCACTGATGGCCCACCATGACGAATCGGCTTCAAAAGTTAATGGAACTGGATGTGTACATACAAAGCAGAAAACACAGAGCTGCCTGCAGGTTGGAGGAGATTAAAAGAGAAAATGAACCAGAAGCTCACTCTTTCCTCTTACTTGTTTTCAGATAGGACTGATTTCAAGAGGAACAGGCACATCACAGCAGCTGTTTTCTGTGAAGTTAATTCCTGTTTAAGATTTCCATTATGATCGAGGACAAGACTCAAATGGCACAGGGGAAAAAAAAAGAAAGAAATAACAGATTTGTGCAGTTATTACAAACACCTACCAACTCCCTTGTGTCAGCCCCCTGCATATTGAAAGGAGGTGACTCAAACACCACAGATATCCAGCATGAGCAATTCATTTTAGACATTTTAAAAAGAAACTGAAGCAGAGTGAATAGGCTAATAAGATGATCACACAATCCCATTAAAGAGGGCTTTATTGTGAGAGATAACTGTGAATACAACTCAACCAAAAAAGCCCCTATTGATAATTACATTCTGTTTGTTGTTTTGCACTTTAGAAAATAACATAATGCAATGCAAATACTCTCAAATTAGCATTAACAGCACTATAGGTACATGCCACACTGGCTAAACGTGTATGTACTGTATGTGTATGTATGTGTGTGTGTGTGTGTGTATATATATATATATATATATATATATATATATATATATATATATATATATATATATATATTCATTCATTTTCTGTACCACTTGTCCAATTCAGGGTCACTGGAGCCTATACCAGCTATTATCAGGCGAGAGGCGGAGTACACCCTGGACAGGTCTCCAGTCTGTCACAGGGCCAATGCAGAGAGACAGACAACCATTCACACTGGCATTCACTCTTAGGGGCAATTGAGAGTGACCAATTAACCTAAAGTGCATGTCTTTGGCCGGTGGGACAGAACATAGACTTTCTGGCATCCAGGTGAACATCAAAGGAAAAAGTTTAAGAGACATAATTATTTTATAAATATATTTGTGATATAAAGGGAACCGAGCTGGTGCATTGGTGAGCTGTGTTTACTAATTATTAACATTTGCAGTACTGTTAAGTTTGCTGTCAGAGTTTAAAGGGGCCATGACAACAAATTTCACTTTTCTGTAGGAATGTTCGATATAGATGGGTTTCCCGTTTACAAACATTGGCAGTTGTGTGCGCAACCAGGGTAAAAAAAAAAAAAAAAAAGCCTGTGTTTGTACTGCAGTCTACGGTCACACACACACTCATTCATAAAAATGTAAAAGTAACCTGACGAAACATAAATTATTTAATTTTTTTGTTTTTTGTTTCTATTACCATTATACTAACTTGGCAAGGGAACCATCACCCGGAAATGACATTTTTCTTGTTAAAACATGGATATTATTTGTGTTGTTCCTCATTAGAAATTTGCCTGAAAAGTTTGAGTTAGAAAGCGGCTTAAACTTTCATTTGGACTCTTTATTAAAACCAAAATAGACCACAACAGTCTTCTGTCTACAGCAAGTTCTGCTCCGGTGTCTTCACCACCTCCATACAGGAGCAACTTTCAGTAGTTTGGGATTAAACCAGGTAAAGACGACATCATCACTACGTTTGGAAAGAAGGCGACTCCAACTGTTAGGGACTCACCTGTATTGCTGTTGGTGAGTCTCGCTGCTTGTGTAACGTTATGCTTTATTGTGTGTGAGATCCTGGTAGACAGTAGACAGACTAGCTAACTGCTAACAAGCTAACAGTATAAACTCACACGCCATCTGATTTACGACCCCCGTAATTCGTATTAAATCTCAGGATGCGCTGCTATGCAGCGTGAATGTTTGTAAATGGCTCCACAATCAGTTTTTCCTTTTTTATTTTCCGGGTCTGAGCAGAGGACGGCTGTCACATGCAGCTACAGTGTTTACAGCTTAATGTGTTGTGATGCAGCCGTGAACTGATAAATGACTGGTCACAGCCGTGATACTGGTATTGTTACAGTACCAGTTTCCCGACTACAACACAGGAATAATTTCTGCCAATCCAACATGGTGTGACCATGGTGAAAAACTAAATAAATCATGTATCTGAGCCTGCATAAGTTATCCGAGAGGGTTTTCTGAACCTACTGTCCTATTATCAACATTTTAACTGTTTACATGCATTAACGTTTTGATTTTCGCAACGGAACAAATACCAGGACTCAAACCTTAGATTTCCCCGACACTTTCACGTCATATCTTGACCTCATCTGTATGAAAAGGCGAGTCTTGCATGTAAAACACACGTCTTCTCATTGTTCAATAATGCTTTTCCTCTGTTTTCTTGCCCCCTGGTTGCGTGCGCATCCCATCTGTGACGTTGCTCAGAAACCCATCTATTAGCTCTTTTACCAATATCGTCCAACTCTTAATTTCCCATATTCAATATCAACTGAGACAATATATGTTGTAGGGTTGTCACAAAACAAAAATTTCATTCTCTGATACCGATACTAAGGATGGTGGTCAGTACTCGATACTATTTTTGATACTATAGGGGGGGGGGGGGGGGGATTGCAAAAAATAACAATACTAGCAATACAACATAAAAAAAATATGGAAGCCCTTATAAATGTACAATAAATACATATTAAAGATCTAGTTTGTGCAGAGATCTTCAGTCTTCTCCAACTGCTCACTGTGATTCAGGAGACAAACTGAAAAACTTCAACCACTAGTTAATGGTCTTATTTACTGTCCTTTTCTTCACAATACTTGAGACCAAATCAAGTAAACAATAGAACAGACGAACTAGTCAATTAAACATTTTAAAAGATTATTTTTTAAATGTTTGTCTACAATTTATATTTAAAGGCATCAATATGTGACTGTAAGCCAGGGTGAGATCAGCAGCGGCAGTTTCAGAGCAAGAACATCTCCTGTTTTGAGATCAAAGACTACAAATAATAGTCTGAGATGCTACTGTGCGAGCACGAGGCTCACGTGAGCGCTTGTACATGGGGGCGGGGCCTGTGGTAGCAGCCGTGGCTCGCTGAGAAGAGTAAACAATATGCACCTTCACGTAAGTCCGTAATGCGTCTCTAATATTACCAGAAAAAGTCACTGGATTTGTCACTTGTCACTTTTTTGAACAAAAAAAGTTAATAGAGTAGTCTAAGTTGCTAAGTTAGCCACACTGTAAACAATGGGTCCTCCAGGGAGATGCTGTTGAGGAGGGGCTGCCTGCAGCAGCGCCTGTTTAAAAGGGCAGAGGCGGCTGATACTTTCAGCAACTCAGCAGACGCCAAAGTGGCAGTTACGTATCGATACCCGTGCTAATAGGTACCTAACTAGATTCTTATTTTTAGAATCGATTCGTATCTCTGAATTTATATTTAAACACAAATGTGTTGTGTATCTCATATTTTGAGAAATACTACCATACTCTGCTCCGAGAGTAAAGATCCCAAAATAGCCCTAACTCAGCCAGAGTAGTTTATTTTGCATATTTGGCTGCCATATATCAGATACTAGCATGTATAAGCCATCATGTGGCTAATTATAATAAATAAATCACATTTTTATGCTGATATAACAACCCCCCCCCGACCATTTATGACTGTGTCACATACTGTACATAACCTAACTAGTTGGTTATCAGACATATCAAACAGAGATTAATAAGAGTCCATGTTTTATGACAGAGGTTAAAAATCACAATGGGTAACCTATTGAATGAGGAAAAAAATGCATAGTGTTCAGTTTCCTTCTTTATCGGCCTGAATCTCAGCATTTGGATCCTGTTGGACCCTCGGTCTTATCTTGTACCACTAGAGATGTATGTTGGAAAGAGGTGAGCAACTTTCTGCAATCATTCTCACATGATTCTGGCTTCTACACCCCATCTAGGGTGCTATAAAAATCTCTGGGACATAATCCTCGTACCTTTAATGAGCACCACATGGCAAGTTATATTATTTAAGGAAGCTCCAGTAATGTCTGGTTTTGTCACCTGTTTAAAGGACACCAGTCAATGCTAACTCTGTTAGCTCATTGAAGTAGAAAAAACTGTTGGTTCTGGGTCCTGAATAGCTGCCATTTGCTAAACATACACTAACACAACATTTATTGTGATGAATACTGCAACAACAAACAACTAGCATAACTACAAAAAAATATCCTCACTGTCATCATTACTGTAGCTGCACTGCTGAGAATAGCTACTGAATGTGTTTGTTGCATTTCAGCATTTGTCTGATTAAAGGAATATTAGTAACTCCTGAAACACATATTTATGGAAAATATTGCATATATGTCTACTCTGAATATTGCCCTTGAAAGTGCCTTAAAAAGGATAGAAAAGCAATTGGAGACGGACAGAGGTAGGGGAACAAACAGAAGGACCGAAATATTTGAAGACAGATAGGACTGGTGGAGGCCTGGCAGACGTGGCTGTGTGTGTGAGGATGTCTTTATGCCCCAGCTGAGCCTCGGCAGAGCAGCAACACAGAGGCCAAGTTAAATGAAGAGGGGAGATTAAAGGCAGTGCAGGGGCCTGCAGCCTCTGTATTCAATCACTGCTCTCTCCAACACCTCGGCCTGCATGCTGATCAAGCTGCAGTGAAAGGAGCCATGCACCCTGCCACTCCCATATACAAGCACAGACCCCACACTTGTGCTATCACGAGATTCTCACCATATAAGATTAATGAAAACATTACAACATGACGCTATAATCATATCTGAATGAATGAATGGTTTATTCCGAACAGCAATCTTTTAAAGAAAAAATAAAACAATAACAAGGGGGAAAAAAAGAATGTATTTGAAAAGAGACAGGAAGATGTACAAACTTATTAGATCCTATCATATATCTGGCATTAAAGTGGTGATATTTATTGCAAAAGTTGCTGTTAGTGGTTTGTGAGTTCTTAAGCACTTTAGAAGGCATCTTCACATTTGTGTTTATTACTCAAAACATTCTAAATATTTATTCAAGGTTATGAGTGATGTCTGCCTCAGAGCCTTTAATGGATTTAGATTATGGGTTGTACTTCGAATCAGTAAGTTAAAGCCAGGTTTTCATTTTAGGAAAAACCCTACAATCATAGGTGGATTTATGTCAAGATACTGAGTTTTGTGCCGTTGTACTGTTATCAACTATAGTACAACTGTAGAAAAACATACTATTTGAGTGTTGCTTACCGTTGCATCACCATCGCTGCAGTCGGCCAATATCATGACTGACTCATGTAAGATTAAAGGTTTCCCTTTATTTTCTAATCGGGAAAATATCCAACATAGCTTCTTTTTCTTTTTTTACTCCTGGAAAGCAACATTTCAGCATTTGTAGACCGGAGGCTAACCAAGCAGTTTTCTTAAACCTTATCAAAACCTAAACAGCGAGTGAGAACACAGGTAAGGAACCAGAACCACTGTGCCCAAAGCAAAACATATTAAAAATTATTCCTCTTTTGATTTCCCAGTTCCCAACAATGTTTGTTCTCAGGTTAAAGGGTTTGCATGTGTGCTTATTTCTGGAGCTCATTTCAGGAACAAGGAACAGCAACAAGATATAGGTTGAAGTTTAAACTGCTTGTTTCTATAAAGTTTTTGGGCCCTATTTTTCTTTAACTGTAGCTTGACAAGAAAGAAATCAGAGAAAAAGAGATGGTGACATGCAGCAAAAAGCCGGACATCGACAGGCTGTGGCCACTGCATGGGGCTCAACTAGGTGGGAATAAAACACCCAGGGAAATTTCTTTTATCTATGTGTTAGTAAGTTAAACTTTGCAGTGAACTTATTACGTAAATAAAATCTGAGTTCATGATCATGATATCCTTTGGTCCCCTTCAGTTATGTGAAGTTTGAAAGCAAACCAGTCCAAAGAAAGGTGTGCAATTTTTTGTAAATTCCCACCCAGTCGGACCGAGTCCCTGGACTCTTCTGGTGTAAATGCACCCTTAGCTGCATATAACACAGAGGCATTGGAAACAGCTTTTCAAATACCATAAAAATGGGACAACTGTTTTGGTGACAAACACATGCAGCTTAAGCTGACCATTCCCACTATCTATGGTGTTCATGTTTAATCTATTTGGCTACTGGCTGCTGGTCCATTGTTGACTTGATTAAAACACCTACATCCCCCAACTTGATCCATTATAGGGGATTATCACGCTTCCGTGTTCCGGTTCCCGGAACTTGAAACATTTAGCCGCTTCCTGTTCCAGGCCAGTTTAATGTCCCTGCTCTGTTCCACTTCGTAAATTGAATAAACACAAACCCTACTAAAATTTTCATGGATTCCCGACTGAAGTGATACTAAGGAAAAAGTGGATCAAAGCGATTCGCCGGAGTGAAGAGCCGAACTGTATAAGAAAACAACGTTGCACGTTTGTCTGTAGCCGGCACTTCAATGATGCTAACAGCTGGCATTAGCAGGCTAGCGTTAGCTGACGTGCCTAACTTTGTGCGTCTTAAAAAACGCAAGCATCTGAAAATCGGGTCTGTACCCCCCCCGTTTCCAGTGGAATAACTGGGGACTGCCAAGAAAGGAGACGCTTTCAGATGCTTGTGTGTTTTCAGCCGCACAAAGTTAGGCACGTCATCAAGCTGGCAAATGCTAGCCTGCTAACACCAGCTGTGTAGTCTGTCGGCTGCAAACGTGCTACGTTGTTTTATTATAAAGTTCGGCCCTTCACGCCGGCAAATCGATCACTTTGATCCACTTCTTCCTTAGCATCACTTCAGTCGGGAATCAATGAAAACTTAAGTAAGGTTGGCGGTTATCCGATTTAAAAAGTGTAACAGAGCAGGGACATTGGCCCGGAAGAGGAAACGCCTAGATTCCGGAAAGTGTGATAATCCCCTATTGTGTGTTTTGGTGGAAGCAACTTGAGGTTATTTTTGTTTCCTCCTGACTATCATTGTTTCTGTGCATGTTTTTTTTTTTATTATTTTTTCATTGTATATAAAAAAATATATATATAATGTGGTACTTTCTGCAGAATCCACATCTTCATAGCAATAAGTGGTTAAGTGGTTCAAATATATAAAAATAAAAAATAAAAAACATGTTTGAATTGTAGATACTTAAAAAGCCGAGGAAATTGTCAAACTGCATTCCAACACAAGGATGAAAAATCCATGCATGTTATCACCTGACCACACATGCTGAACACACACACACCATGGATACTTTATTATAGATTTTCACACATTCAAGCCCAGTTGGCTCTGATCAGGGGCCTAATGTTATCTGACAGACCTTGCTTCTCTATCCCGAGGGTGCAGAAAAAATGACTGCACTACCACACGTTTACCCAGAGGTCTTTAGTCTGCAAAATCATAGCAAAATTTAAGGGACTTCACCTTATCATCATTGCCCTGTTGTGATGTATCCTCAGGGGAAGGAAAAACAGGCTTAATTGCAGTGGTGAGGTGGCACTGGTATGAATGTGTGCGCGCACAAGCTTTCCTGTGTTACTAAGGGTTACTGAGGTCATTTGCTTTTCCTTTTCTCCTGCCGTTTTAATTGATGATCATTCATTGTTTCACGCCAACACCCTGTGATTAAGCAGAGTTCATTACTCTAAAACACTAACACCAGGGAAAATAGGACATCTCATGGGAAAGCGGCATTCTTTACATGCTTTACACAAGGTCACAGCATGAATACGGGGCTCTAGCTTCATCATGAAAATTCTATTTGAATAAAAAAAGCAATCAAAGTTAAAATCTAAGGAACACAGAGCAAAAACCAGCATGAATAACAAAGTTGTTGCATGCCTTTTCTCCCCACCTTTACAAGTGGGACATATTAAGACAAGCCAGCCCATGTATTGGGTCTCTTGCGCCACAAAAACTGATTTTCTGCCCATAAAAATACAAAGCCACCATTATAATATGAACAACTGCATGCCTACTCAGTATATAATTGGCCCTGAGAATGTCAAGCTAAGCTTTGAACTAAATGCTAACATCAGCATGCTAACACACTGTGGATGCCTCTATCAGCACATTAATATACTGCCAATTCTAATGCTTAGTGTTTAGCAAGTATAATGTTTACCATGTTCATCATGTCAGTAAGTGTGTTAACATGCTAATATTTGCTAATTAGCTCAGAACAACGTAAGGCTTTTATTTTGTTTTTACTAACTCATGGTAAGTGTGTATTAATAAGCTGTGTTTCACCCTTTTAGCTTGTGCTTTAGAACAACAGATCTCTTCTTAAAGAGCAGCAGACAAGCGTTTTCCTTAAGTTCAGTCAGTATTGCTTTGCTTCCTTCAGCTAACTATCAGTGTTTGTTTATCCAGATGTACAGTGTGAGACAAATGCAGGAGGACTGAAGTCTATCTTGTGGTTATATTTGGCAATTTTATGCTGCATTTATGCTTGTGTTCTTTTATGCATGTGCATTCCTGCGTGTGTGTGTATGCGTGTGTGTTAGTGCTTCAGTGGGACTGCTGCTTGCCCAAGCATTTTAGGGGAAAATGCAGCAAAGGAAAATCAAATCACTTTTCCGCATTGCAAGTGAAGCGCTCATACAAGCTCGCTTCACCCAAAATAGATCGGCCAGACCATACCTCCCTTTTTCCCTCCTTTCCTCCCTCCCTCCCTCGTCATGATGAGAGAGTGCTCCCTATGAGAATTGTCTCCAGAACTTTCTGTGACTCGCAGTGGCATCAGCAGAGTATTAATAATTTCAAGCAAAGCTTTGTGATGGGTTTTTTGGTCACTCTATCACTCTAAGGGAGGAACGTCTACAGATACTGTTGAAGAGACTTCTTTCTTTTCTTTCTCTCTTTTAACCTGCAATCTCATTTTTGCTACAGTATTTCAGTGAAATATAGTTTCCAATTGCAAAAGCAATGCAGTAAAAGAGGAAGTTTGCAAAAACTATTAGAATTAAGAACTGTCCGAGATGGTTTTGAAACTTTGGAAGAGTAATGGCGAAATGTGATGGGAAGAAAATCTTGAATAATCTTGATCTGAGATCACTTAAAGACCTGGTGGGATCGAATAAAAAAAATCAATTTAATTCCATTGTGCTTTATAGTGAAAGTAAACACATTTTGCCACACACAATGTGAAGAGAACTCAAGGTATTGGAAATGGAAAGAAAATTCCATCAGTGAGGCTAATTGAAAGAAAAAGCCTCAACTTGCTAGGGAGAACAGTGATTTGGACTGGAGTGATGGAAAAGGGTCATATGGTTTGAGTCCAGATTTATCCTATTTTATAGTGACCAGACCATCAGGCTTTTAAAGGTAGAGGATGACTAGTTGCATCCTTAATATTGGAAAACCTTATGGGGGCAGTAGTATTTGGAGCAGCAATATCATATTGTTTGACAATATCAGTAACATTTTGTAACAGAAAATGTAATATTGTGATAACACGACCACCCATTTTCAGTGTAATGATGTCATTTAATTGTGCCTTAAGTCTTAATTATTGATCCAGAGGGCGAGAAAAATACACTTTTACCAATATTACAAGATTTTAAACCATCAGAATGTGTAAAGAACCTGGGAGTCATTTTTGACTGTGAGCTTACTTCTATTGCTCAACTAAGAAAATGTTATTAAAATGTATATATATTTTGTCGTCTTGAGACTATAGCCTGAGTCCGCCCGTTTCTCTCTCAGGCCAACACGGAGATGGTGATGCATGCTTTTATCTCCTGTCGTTTTGACTATTGCAATGTGTTCCCAAAAAGACAATCTGAAACTTACAATTACTCCAGAACTCAGCGGTGAGAGTTCTGGCAAGGACCAAAGGGTGGAAGCACATTACACCAGTTTTAAAGTTGCTGTATTTGCTCCCCTTGCATTTCAGGATAGATTTCAAAGTTCTTTTTAGTTTTTCAATGTCTCAACTGTCTTGGACCATTTTATATGCATCTGCTTTTACCATATCACCCCTTGTGGACCCTGAGGTCCTCTGGCAGCGGCCTGCTAATCATCCTAAGAGTTGGATCTAAAACCCAAGGGGAGACTGCATTCAGCCATTATGGCCCTAATCTATGGAACAGTCTGCTGGTGGACATCAGGACCGCAGAAACTGTTGTTTTTAAAAGGAGACTTAAGATTCACCTTTTAAAATTAGGCTTTTAACTGTTTTCATTTACTCTTTCAGGCTATTTCTTTTGTTTTAGATGCAAAGAGGAAATTTCTGCACACTCGATCTGTGCAAAATGTCACTTTAATGTTGAGCTTTCGGTCCTAGAAGACCTTCCTCAGAACAGCGAACACTTCAACTTTGCCAACAAACCCACTTGGGTGCTCGGTATTCTCTGTCATCAATACCGTCTGGGATATTGTTGCCAAAATGTTTTGAAACAAATATTGTAATATTATTTTTGGAAAAATCACCCATTGCTTCAGTTGGTCGGGTTTAGGTTTCAGGCACATTATGTGGCTAGAAGAAGTAGTCCTCTGATTACTGAATGACCAGGTTTTTACTCCAGTTACATCACCTTATGTCAGAGGAATAGTCCAAAATGAGGATGCCATGATTTATCTGGATCAAATTGTCAGTGGTTCACAACACACAAGACATCATTTTTACTCAGGCTTGGTCACCATAGAGACCAGACCTGACGCCATCTTGAGAATCATTGGGATGTGCTGAGGAAGACTTCACACAGCAGCTTTACTTTCCAATCAATATGAGATGTTGCCATTAAAAAACAAACACACAAAAAAACATAGATACAAGTCTGAACTAAATGTTGAGCTCGGCTTGATAAAATAGTAGCATGAGACTTTATTTTTTGCAAAACAGTGAAAGCTCAATTGCCTGTTTGAGAAAATAAATGTCTCATTTGTGAAGTCCTTTTGTTTCTCAGCAAATTTTCATTTAGGGAAGGTGAACCAATGCTATTCGTTATTTGGCTTTGCTTCATGGTCAGCTCATGCATTATTGCCTGTTCTTGCATCACATGAAAAGCATGAATCTCCATATTGCAAATGTCCAACCTTAAACCTTTCACAAAACAGCCTCTGCACCTCTGCAGTTACTCTCCCTCCACTTTCTTCTTTATTAAAGAATTTATTCTCTATATGCCCTTTACAGTGGTCATGTGACTGCTCTTTTCTATTGAAAGAAATGTAGTGTAAAACAATATAGTCCTTTTTCTCATAGACCTTCACTTTACACACTGTAACATAAGATAAGAAAAATTACTCAGGACCTGCAGCCTGAAGGAAAGACATAAAGAAGTTATTCTACTGTAGCAAGATAAAATCACCTTCATTTCTGTCCAGTCAGTGTTCAGCTTGAGCCAGCAGTTTGGCTTAGCTAAATAAGCGGAAAGAGGCTGTGCATTAAGGTAGCAAAATTTACTTTCTAACTTCTCCTGACATCAGTAATGAACTCATTTTCTTTTAATCTCCTCAATGTTTTTCTTGGCTGATGCAAGGAATCCCTGCATTTGGTTGTGTTAGGTTTTTGTGTAGAATAAAAGCCACAGCATGTTAATTACAGAATGTAGGAATGATGACATAGCAGTAAGAACTATTTCATGTAGTTGATATTGCTGCATATTTCAATTCTCCAAAGAAAAATGCTTCTTTTTCAGTGGAGATGTTTTGGCACACTAGAGTTCCCTCCTCAGTAAAAGAGTGCGGTAATGATATGCGGCTCTACCTGAAGACCAAGTTGACTTAATTTTGATTGGCTATAACCTTATTTAGAGAAACAACCGACTGATAGTAGGTAGTTGGAGTTAGCAAAAGGCTACCTGTTAGCATCATGGGCACTTCAGACAGTGAACTATGTTTATCAGAGAAGACGGCGTTAGAAAATAAACAGACTTACCGGTTATGACGATGTTGTGGTCGCCTTTGACAGTGCTGCTAGAAGTTTTCTTTTAAATCCATTTGTTCAAAAACCCTTACCTGAATTCACCCACGTTGAATGCAGTCGGACATGCTAGCATGACTCACATTGGTGTACTAGCTGCGGGGGAGGGGAGGGGGGGGGGGGGGCTGTTCGCTTGATAGTGTGCTTTGATTGGAGAATATGAATTATGTAGAATTATATGCTGCTGTCTGATTCGACCATTTTTGAACAAAGACACAAAGCTGACCTACCATGAACAAGGACTTAGATACTCGCTCTTGACATTCACATGGCCTCATCAGTGCACAAGGGATCATATTGTACCCCCAAACCCCAGAAAAGGGAAATTTGATGTCATGGCACCTTTAAGGACCCTTTTCCATGGACGGGTCCAGCTTGGTACAGGATGTGACATGCTGCCGTCTAATGGTCAAAAGAATCATCTTTCTGTGAGGCGTCAGGCCCTTGTTTAAATATACTGTGGATTTTTTGTTTTAATCCATGTGCCAGGAAGAAAGAACAGAAAGTGCTGGATGTCCGCCATTCCCCTCCTTTGTTTCTGTGTCCCTTTCTGCTACATTATAATTCAAGTAAGGCATCGCGCAGCAATGACATTCTGTTATGTAGCTGATGCATTGCTATCCCTATCCAGCTGCTACGCCACCTACTCAGCAAGGGTAAAGTTAGCTGTGGAAGAATGGCAAAGATCAGGGTTTACCAAACTAAACCGTCCCATACAAACCCAGACCCGCTGGTGGAAACAGGGCTTTAGGGCCGAAATGTACTTGCTGTTGGCAACGTCTCTGCATACGTATCATGGCTGCCACACGTTTCTTGCATTCAGCACATTGGCTGACCGCGTTGATGAAAGGTAACCTGTCACTTCTTCAAGTTGCAATATTGACTTGAACACTAGAAGGTGCTCATTCAAACAACACTATGCATGTGAGGTCAGATGTAAACACAATGGCAGATAGTTTATAAGCCTCTTGGCCTTTTCCACAATTACTGGCATCTGATTGTTCCTCCCCCCGCTGCAGTTACAAACATGCAGATTGGAAGGGTGTTTGGGGCCTTTTCACTATTTCAGAGTCCAACTGCTGTATGCTGCCCCTAGTAGTGACCTCATACTGCCATCATGCTGCAGCAAGTGTAAACACAAACAGTGCAGAACACCAATGGACATGTTTGCGTGTAGACTTTCCACTGATTGGATCGGCCGATATTTCACTTTTTTTTCCAAATTTTCTGATCGGCCTGTAACTCTTCATTCACTGATCCGATCAATGACGTCATTGTCATTTTGAATCTGCTCTGGTAAAACTCTTTTACACCAATTAAACTTAGAAAACAAGCAAAGCAGAATAGACGCGTCTCACTAGTATGTGTTTTGTCTTCTTGGCGTTTTTGTGGTGAGCTCTGTCACTATGTGCTGGACAATAAAGTTTTTACAATCCAGAATACGCCACACGGAAAGGATGACGACGTCTGTTGCAAACAAGGTAAGCAAACATGCTTACGTTGGGGGGTCTGGAGACCTGTTATTTACAGTCTTTAATGGAGACACTGTGACAAACACTTGTGCTGCAACAGTTTAAGGTAAACTGTTTGCGGAAATGCAGGAAATGCGCTGTGTCCTTTCAGACAAAGAGCTCCGTAGTCCTATAGCGGAGACCTCCAGTGTTGAGCATTTTGGCCCCCGTGTGCTCCTCACAAGGTGCAGCAAGTATGTACACAACCGCTCCTGATGCTGACACTGACGCATGCGTCCACAGCAAGTATATTCCAGCCCTACTGTGGCGATACCGGACTACATGAGCTGCAGCGGGTTGTTCATTCTCACATTGAGGTTCTTCTACAGGGAACAGTCAGCCCAATTAGTTTGACCACTGATATGACATCATCAGATGTGAGCCCCGACTTATAAAGCAGCATTACTGCTTTTATTTGCTCTGTGACTAAATAATTTCAGTTATGACTATTTAAGTTGTGCCCATTATTTGTGCCACTGGCTCAAATTCTTTTGGTTTGTCCTGATTAAACCTGAATGCCCATTAGAGGTTATTGATGTTTAACCTTTTTATCTTAGTCAGTTCAGGACAAAAAAATGTTGACAAAAATCCTTTTTATGATACACGGTAAACTGTATAAATACAGGTAAATGATCTGTTTAAATAGATACATTTGCTTCCTCACATGATCGGATTGGTGATCTTTTTTTTTTTTTTTTTTAAACTCTGATTGGCCCCAAAAATCCTGATCGGTAAAGCCTATTTGCGTACACAGCAAGTATATCCCAGCACTGAGAAGTGCTCAGCCAGCCCACATAGTAAATCTTAAAGGTACAGTATGTAAGAATTACTGACATCCAGTGGTAAAGATGAGTATTTGAAAGAAAATGTTTTCTTTCAAATGAAAGAAAGAAAAAAAGTTTTCTTAAAATATGACTTTGTATTCCAAACACTGTTGTGAATGTATGGTGGCAATTAGTGGCCAAAATTCTCCCAGACATAAAGATCTTTTCATCTTTATTTCTCCTTGTGAAATGTACTTTCTGTGAGGATATCAATGGCAGGAGTGACACTACGTATCATATCCTTCATTATTTCAACCAGTACTTTGCAACATGTAACTACACATGTATTTCAACTGGGACGTCTCCTTCGTAGCAAATTTATCAATTTCTATAGTAGCGCTTCTATCTCTTGACCCTCATGCCTGCATGACCTCTTGTTTAATTGCCAATTTTGTGAATGTTATGAGTGAAGTGGGCCTGTCAGAAACAGCAGGAGGGATCTTAAAGGGACAGCAGTGAATTTTTAAAGCATCAGATACAGACATGGAGTGATGTCACATTTCTTCAGGTTGTTTTTTTTATGTATAGGCTACTGTATTTTCAAAACTACTGAAGGTAGCACAGTTATTTGGTTGTGCAATAAAAGGGAATTATGCGCCTAGTAATAATAATAATGACATGAAACCCTCTCTTTAACCTCCTTTTTTCATATAGTGGTAATTACTTTTGACTTGGTTCCATGACATACCTTAAAATTATAAGCTATCATAATTTGATATTGGTGTCCATGCAAGTTTTATAATTCTGTTCATCAATGATCTGACATGATGCCAGCAGCACTGTGATGGTTTCTGGTATCCTTAGTCAAGTTACTGCTGACTTGAATGGTCCTGTGTTATCCAACAATGGAAATAATCTTCTCTTGTACTCCCATTAAAAAAACAGGTTATGAACAATTCAGCCTCAGTGACAACCCTGACTCTTGTAACCCTAATTCCTCTGTATTTCTATCACACACACCTTTGACACTGCTCACTCACTGTTCATCCAGTTCACTTTTAAACATCGACACACTGTTCTCTCTTCAGACTGCTCTAATCATCAGGGTCCAGGCGAAGAAGTCTAAGTCCAATCTAAGGGACTGCCTACATTGTTTCTTTACTTTTACAAAGTGCACATCTTTTTTGAAGATTTCATTCGGGCTTCACATCCTCCTGCTCTTTTACCTGAAGCTGTAATTTTGTCTGCTCCACTCTCCCTCCTTTTACACCACACTGTTCAGCTGGCTCTTCCAACCTCTGATTAAGCATGTTAAAAGGATTCATTTAAAAACTAGCCTGCTGGGCCTCAGGGTAAAGGGATGATATCAAGGTTCTACTAATGCAGCATTTGGATCCAAAATGGGATTTCTGACTGGCAGTCTTGGCGCTGGACTCTCTTCTCTCATCCTAAACAGTTGTAGCGTGCTGGATTGATATAACATCCCAATCTGGCATGTAAAAACACACACACAGACACACACGTGCATACTCTGTCCTCTCCAGCAGAACAGATGTGATGTCAGTTTCCAGCTATGTCAAGCTGCCATGCAGCGTTTCTGGGTTAAGTAGAGAACATGTGGAAAATATAGTTTTGTTACGAAGGCTTCAGTCATTATATACATCTTTTTGATGTTTCGGAAGGAGCGTATCAGTTGGCTGGCATTACCACGGCTGCACACACGAGCTATTTAGATTCCTCTGAGACACAATGACAATGTCGTTTGCTTAATACACAAATCAATATGTTATATTTCAGCATTTAAGGCTCCTCACCTTACACAGGATATTTTTGGATCCGCTTGTGATGTTGCAGTTGCTCTGAGGATGCTGATGTCAGTGTCTTGGCCGCTTCAAACCACAACAGCCTGAATATTTTCTGCTACACAGGGCCCATATGGCCCGCTGGCAGTTTGAAATTAAGATGTGATGAAGTATTTCTAAGAAAATGCTTGACTCCATCGGTGCTTCCCCCATCTAATGTCATGACCAGAAGCTGCAAAGAGTAAATGCATGTTCATGAATGAAAGCCATTAAAATGACATGTCTAAACCTTTCCATATTTACTTATTGATGCGGTGGAAATATTTACCGTTTTATCTGGTGTGCTAACGAGAAAATGCAGAGTTGTTTATCACACAGAGAGAAATGAACAGAAGAATACCGTCACTGCTAGCTTTAAAAAAAAAAGAAAAAAGAAACTGATTGTCATGTGCTGGGAATACTGCCAGAAGTCACAGTACAGCTGTTTTCTCTAACTCATGTGCACAGTTATTTGGAGACAACATTGCAGATATATGAAAAAGGCAGTTTGCACTTTTTTTTTTCTTTTTGCAAAATATTGAGTTCTTTCTGTCTAAGCTGGAATTTTGCAACCTCATGTCAGTACCTCATTGTTATACCTACAGTTAAGAGACAGAAAAGGAGGCGACAATTAGCTGTGTTTTTTAAACTGCTGTTATACAGTTGGTCTTGAAAGGCTAGACTTCAAAGAAAAGGCCAAATTCACAGTAGTAATTCAAATAACAAACTATATGTAAATTATAATTTAGTAAAATTACATTTGACTTTGAATTGTGACTGAAAGATATAATAATAATAATAATAATAATAATAATAATAACAACAATAATAATAAACAAGCAGAAGTGTCCCAGACAAATTAGCACACCTTGTTCATTAACAGTGGACAAAAATATCCGTCAGCAGGTGCAGACATCTTATTGAACGTTGCAGAAAACGCTTGATTGCAGTGATTGCCTCAAAGTGTTGCTCAACAAAAATTTTAGCACAGCATCCCCATCATGCTTGTTTGCTTGGTTCATTTTTGTTTGTTTTTAATATTTCTGTTAAACCAAATAAATGTTATGATTTTCATAACATTTTTATTTATTAGAACATTTGTCAATTTCAACTTATTTCTCTAGCAATTGATTTTTTTTTTTTTCCGTAATTAATGGGAGGGAATGTAAACGTTCAAGCACAACTATTTGTGCAACTTTTATTTTACTATGTATAGATTTGTTTATGCGATGCACTGTAAGTTGCTTTCATATGAAAAGTGCTTCACAAATTTTCATTTTTTAACTCTGTGTGTGTGTATATATACATATATGTGTGTATATATACTGTGTGTGTGTTTTGTGTGTATATACATATATATGAAATTTTGTTCAGTTACGGCACTGCTATATAATTGCTTTTAAATGTCATTTTATTATTATTTTTTTATATGGACTTATTTTTGCATCTGAAATAATGATTGTTGATGTTAGGAAACTTTTTATGTATTACTGAGTTTGACATCACTCGGTTTTGTTGAAAAACTTCATGAAATTACCAATGTCAGCTGTGGCAACAAGTATGTAACCCCCCCTGAAAATAAAATCAATTTAATTAAGTGCTTTGGAACCATCTGCTGCTGTGTTAATATTCAGTCAGAAAACACTCTGTTTGTGCATCTTTATTTGCGTGCTGCCAAAAGTGTGGCTGTACAAATCAAGGCTAATTAAAAACTGTTTCTGTGTGAATGCACTTCAGTAAATTTCATGTCAGAAGGCACATTTGTGCTGGATGTAGGAGGACACTCGGAAATACTTTGGAAATGGCGTCTTCATGTGCAGCTCAGCATGCAGTCCCAGCGTGACTCCAGCACACAGCAGATTTTCAAAGAAAAAAAGGACTTAAAAACTATACTTACCTCCCCTCACAAGCCTAAACCCCATATTTTATAAATGTCTAAGCATTTGATTCAGCAGACTGAGACTGCAAAGCTATTTCTGCTGAATTTAGATCATTTAAGCAACAAAAAATAGTACATATCTGAAAAACATGCTTAGACATCGGGGTTAAAGAAGATTATGCCTCTCTCCACTATAATGCTGGACTTCAGTCAAAACGTTGTGAATGGCGGAGCAGTTGTAATGTGCAAAGGAGCGAGAAGAGAAATAATAAAGCACAGGAGCATGTCAATAACATCACACCGTATTAGGTCATACGCTTTGCCACACGAATTTATCTTCTGCCACAGTCAGAGCTTTCATTTCATTCTAGGGTGGCCACACATACATTTTAATCAGCCATTTGGCTGGCCAAGCTGACAACTGCTCAACAACAGAAGCCGATAAGGGTGATAATAAATCACAGTGCTACTGGTACATGCTTTGGGTTAGTTTGAGGACTCCTGCCAGTTGTAGATTTTTCCCACGATTCATGAGGCTATTCCAGAAAACAGGATTACTGTTTCCTCTCTTTATGATCCAATTTCTTCATGGGATGACTGGAAAAATTGGATGACATCCTGCCTCTTTGCATGTTTAAAAACTGTTAATGAACAGTATGACCAAATTTTAATTCAGAGCAGAAATGTGTGAAGAGAGAAAATTATATTTGATCTTGTGTGTGGTCATGCTGCACTGCGTATGCTCTACAGCGATGTTTAACCTTTTCAGTAAATCCATGCAGGCCAATATTAAAAGTAATTTTGTGTTGGAGGCACCAGGTTTGACTCTTTTTTTTTCCCCCTCCATCTTTAGCTGATTGTGTTTCTCAGTAGAAGTGGACATGCTATCGGTGCCACTGTGCTTTAGAGGCTGAACAACAGGGATGCTTGGAGCAATTTGTTTTAGAAAAGAAGCGAGTCAACTCTTGCATTATTGGAGGACTGAGGCCAGTTAGGCCCAAATTTCTCTCCTAAGTGCTTCCAGCTGTAACCAACTTGTTTAAAATTTTAATTCACTCTTGCACTTCCCTATGGACTCACTTCTCAAATATTTGAGATTGACTACCCAAAATTTAATATTGGCAGGGCACAAGAAGTACCCTCAGTGTGTGAAACTTGAATTTAGAATGAAGACTAAACTAATTCCTTGGGATAATGAAACTAATAAACATGAAATATTAATTTTTAAGCTACATTGGTTGGTAATGCACTTATACTGACTGGCTGATGAGTTGACCTGCTACTGCGGTGTCTAATAAAGTATCCCATTAATTGTTTGATGGAGTACCATGCAGTCCAGATTACCAGGAAATAAATCCTAATTTTGGTGATCCCTTGACATTTCCTTGAGCACAACCATGAGGCAGTAAATTTTACTGTCTAGTGAAAAGTCTTCACAGTTGCACAATGAAATTTTATTTGCTCTGGATGCTCATGTTTCCCCCAGAATCCCTCTGAGCTTTGTCGCTTTATGACTTTCAGTTAAACATCATCATGAAAACTAACCATTTGGGTTTTGAGCTACAGTATATTGTTGGACCACTTTTAGTGTTATTGTAAATGAACTAACACTTGAACAGATCTGAGAAGCTTTTGTCTTTAAAGCTTTTTTTTTTTTTCATTAAAAACTTATTAGCAACTTTTGCTTTTACTAGTTAGCAGTACCATGTCAACAAAGAAGAATGAATGAGAAACCAACAAGAAACATACTGTATAACTGAAGCCTGTTAGCTTTTGAAGGATGTTAGCATGCTAAATTCAGCATTTACTATTTACTGTAGCTTAACTCTGTGCATTGATAATGTTTACTAAAAGCAAAAATTACATGTACATGTGTGTAAAATTTGTGTTGGACAGATTTCTCTGGTTTAGCAACACACCTTGGCAATGAATGTTTGCATTTGTGGTACAGTATGAACAGCAGAGAATAGCAAGTTTTTAATGGGCACAACCCAATATACTCAGTTCCATTTGCAAATCCCAAACATGCATTTTCCTGAAAAAAACGTGGTTGCATTTTAAAGGGAACTAAACAGGCTTTCCAGCTGTAGATGTATTGCTCAGTGGCATTATTACAACTATAGAAAATCCATCAAACACAAATTTCATTACTTTTATGATAAGTGTGATATAAGTAATTCTTTTTAGTTAACAAAGTTAAGGTAGTGCTCTGATATGTTGAATAGAAAAAAATAATAGCAATTGGTACTTATCTATTAAAGGTGTGAAATGGAATATGTACATGAGTGACATCATGTGTGTCTAGGTTATAGTTGCAACAACAGAAAAATAATTCCAGCCAATGGGTGCCAGGCTTGCTGCCGATACGTCAAGTGACCAGCAACATACATGTCCAACAAGTTGGGATGTCCTGTATTATCAGCCTACCAATACTATCGGCAAATATTGGCATTTGACACTGATACTTTGACGAATGAAATCTTAGTCAAGTTATGAGATTTCATAACAGAACAACAAAATCTTACGAGATTTTGTTCCATTAGCAGCAGTCCAGCATGTATAAATGTCCGTTATTCTAGAAGAACTTCATATCCTAACATTCTTTTTAGTCATGTGACTATGTTGCAGCTGCTGCTATAGACTGACCTGCTTTGAAATTGCTTATATTATGTTCAGTTTTAAGTTGTTTAAGTTACCAAGTTGTCAGCAACATTATAATTAGCCACATGTTGGCTAATACTGCTAGTATCTGATATATGGCAGCCAGATGTCCAACATGAACTCCTCTGGCTGAGTTAAGGCTAGTTTGGGATCTTTGCTCTTAGAGCAGAGTATAGCTGTATTTCTCAAAATATGAGAGACACAACTTTACAGTTGTCTGGGTATATCTGTATCTGTATCGGTAAAAAAAAGTCAACATTGAACATCCCTCTGAACAGGTGTTGCAGAGGAGTTTTATATATGGCAGCTAATGTTTGCCAAATTAGCAAACAAGTTAGCTTACCAACCCAGGAGACCCTTACCAACCCTTCTCAGGTTTTGATGCCATGGACATTTTTTGATGTTGTCCATCTAGTCTAAGTTTCATCTAAATTTTCTTTAGTTTTTGCTTTTCTGAGGTCACTTCTCTTCTGAGACAGATAACGATATATTTGAGGCTCTGAAGCAGCTGCTTGACTTGTCGATTCCACCATTTTTCCCGGTGCCAGCCTAACTTTGCCGAACATACTTTTGGAAAATATTTGGCAACCCGCAATGGCGGCCTGTATTGACTTGTAGATGTTAGTCCTAACAGGCCACTGTTGAACCTGTTAAAATTGATGTTATATTTACTTTCAGGCTATTTTTTAAGGAAATGCTGTACTTTTATTCTTCACCCCTCTAAACACCTCATGAAGGTATTATTATTATTTTAGATATAGCTTTTAATAAAATATTCAACCTTTAATCTTGGACAGTTAGGCCTATGTAGCCTATATAAACTCACAGTATTTTAATATCCTTCTTTGAATGAAACTAAGTGTCTTACAGCATTATCATTATGCATTTGCAATGAAACAAATACCCCGAAAACCTTCTTATAAGAGCTCTGTTTTAATCATGGATGAAGCTTTTCCTTTTATGGACCTTTTATCCATTAAAAGGCAGAGGTCCCGTTGCACCAGTATGGAAGCTGCTTTGATGAATCACTCTAACAGGAAAAGGCAGCATCATATACATTTGTACTGTATCTAAAATCTGTGTGCATTCAGAGCTGCTCGCATGTCTGCAGACCATTCGTCTGGAACAGCCTTCACACATTATAGAGCAGTGAGACTTAAGAGCAAAACAATACTGCTTCCACTGGTTTAAAAGTGGAAGTATCTCATATTTAGATTCACAAATACTGCATCTTATCAGTCTTACCAGGAGAAATTCTTTTGCAACTTATTGGCGATAAGAATAGTGAAAGAAGTTACAACAAAGACGTACCTAGTAAAAGACTTTTCTGTCGTATCAAAGCAAACATGGCTTTTCAATTAGCCCGAAAATTTGTTAAGTGATGGCAACAATATTAATTTTTAAAAGAAACAACAACCCTAATGCTGAATGTTATTCACTGAAAAATGTACTAAAATGTGAAGGTTTTTTTTTCTCCCGTTTTCAGTGTTGACCAAAAACATGCACGAGACAAATATGGAGTTATACAGTATATAAGCACATACACACATTTTGTATGTGAGACTCGATACATTCCCACAAAAATAAGTCATTACAGCCATATACAGTACATGTAAAAGACAAGATGAGGACGTAATTAATCCAGTTCCCTGGTAACTATAACTGTGGCAGCTAAAACAAGGCCAGTGTTTGATGATATGCAGTCAATTAATGAGCTCCGTCAACTCAAGACAGAGGAGCAGCCGAGAATCGCTACATCTAATCAGCCACAGTCTTTGAGCTTGTTGACTTCACACATGGTGCGTCGGAGCCACAGCGATGTGTGAGATTACATAAGACTTTCAAACAGTCTGTCGAGCTTGTTGCAATGGAAGATTTCCAAAGAGGGAGCAGGAATAGCAAGAGTCGGTCATATGCACAGAGATTCAGATACACATGCAGGAGCTTACAAGACAAGTTTCCCACCGTCACCTGAAGAAGACAGAATTTTAGAAAAGAGGGGTGGGAGGGAGTAAATAATTTCCAAAGTATTGATATTTGTATGTCTCCTTGTGAAGCTTTTCATAAAGAAAAGCTTATAAATGTTGACCAACATATACTTTACTAAAACAGAGCAGGAAAATATGTAAGAAGCCAAATATTGTATTCACACATCCATTTTTTCTGCCTGTGACCATGTGACCACAGGTACCTGTGTGTGGATGAATCCTGATAGATCCCCATTACCCTGGGTGTGACCCCTCACAGCTCAGTTCATTAAGCCAGCCACCCAAGTGCTCGGGACTCAAGTCCAGATTTAATCACAACTTCCATCCTCTTGCCAATCACAATTAGATCCTGATAAGCCTCTCCAGGATGGCACCCGAGGGCCTCTACACACAGGCAAAGGTTAATTTGTGAGCAGCAAGGGCCCAGCTACAAGGCCAAAGGTCACTTGATTGAATACATGAAAGGATGGTGTGTGTGCAAGATGGTGGTGCTTGGAAGCAATTACAAACTTCATCAGTATTCATGTGTTTCATTCATGGGTAATGGGTATATTACCTAGAAAGAGATGTGCTGATTGGATGTGGTCTTGGGAAATAGCTTCTGGGTAGTGTTTTTGGTGGCCGAAATTTGAAAGGCAGTTCTTTAAAAGTCTCTTCACACACTCGTCAGCGTCCCCCCCCCCCCCTTTGGTTGCAGCTCTAGTAACATTGTTCTGGGCTAATGATGTCCCACCTGTCAAAGCTTAATGAAACACAAATGTGAAAAACTACATTTTCCTGCTTATTTAAAGGACTGAAAGTCAACTGTGTGTAGGTTTGTAGTTAAAAAAAAAAATCGGATCACAGCTCTTCTGGTGCTGCTGCAACTAAAGCCTGGTTAATAAAGTGCAACTTTGATTAAAATGCTATGAAAATGACATGAAAAGTTGTCTGCTTTGAATTAACATGACCATTTATTCTTCTGTTGCTGTACATCCTACCATTGATAAAAACATGAACAAACACAGTAGTTATAAGTCATGTTGGCAAATGAAGCTATAATAGATGTTGGTAGAAAACTAAACATATGACAAAATACAAATTTTACAAAGTGTACAAACTAGTTTATTCTGCCCTGTTTATGATTGCTTCTCTCTGACCTCGCGTCCTGTGGTGCAATGTCATTTCCAGGCCAGCTGGCAGCGGGGACATGTGAGATTGTGACGTTGGACAGGGACAGCAGCCAACCACGGCGGACCATCGCCAGGCAGACAGCCCGCTGTGCCTGTAAGAAGGGCCAGATCGCTGGAACTACAAGAGCCAGACCTGCCTGTGTGGACGGTAAGAGGAGGGGAGGGGAGATCCTGGCTCTGCTTGCTTTGTTTAAGGGGCCACTTAGTGTTTGAGTAGCTTTCACTCCAGTGAATAGTTACACTTCAGTGAAAACTACTCAAACATGAACATGCTGTTCCTTAGGCCTGCTTGACTTTGGCTCTTAACTGCCTTGGCCTTGGAGCATGTTAAGAAAATGACTTGAAAAATTTGTACAGCTACTGTAGGGATTAGCTGTTTTTTAGTTGGAGCCTAAGGTGGATAAACCTACAGTGTGGAGCAAACTGGATCACAGGGCTGTCTTTATGTTCGAAAACCTGCATCAAATCTAATTACACTTGAGTCATACTAAAAAAGCTGCTGCAGGGCGGACTTCTAAATCCCATACTAACAGATGGGCTTTTTTCACGGGATAGTGACACCATTTGTGTAATGGTGTCTGTTTCTGCATAGTCAGAATCATTCTTTGCTTTTAATAATAACCATCTACACACTCAAAAATATCAGTTTGTACTTAAAAGGGTACAAAGCTTGTCGCTGGGGGGGTTCCTTTTTGAAAGACATTTCTGTACCCTTCAGTCCTGGTCCATTTTTGTACCTTATCAAGCTGTTTGAGTTAATAAAGTACAATTAAACCAATTAAAAATGATGAACAAAAGTCAATAAAATAGAGATTATGACAACAATCAAAGATGCTAATAATAAATGAATAATTATTATATAAATATTAGGCCAAACACATATATAATTATTACTATGATTACTATGATTATTATGAAAATCATAATATAATAACTTAATTATAATTATATTACTGTTTAGAAGGACTGCTAATTATAGTTATTGTACAAGCTACACACATTTTTCAATGCTGCTGGTACCCTTAGGGTTGAAATGGTACAAATTTGTACTTTATATTACTTTGGACCCTTTTTCATAGTATATAGGTACTGTACACTTCTGGCCTCATAAAGACCAATATTGTACTTTCCTGTCAAAGCGGACCAACCATATAAATATTTAAGTTTATTTAAGGCAAATGCTTCTTTAAGGTTTTGAGATGTTGGGATTTTCTTGTTTGTACCATCTTCTGTGTTTAAATCTTCTGCTTTTAGATTATAGCTTGTCATAAAGTGACTTGACACGATGATGGACATTAGTCATTATTTTCTGATATTTCATGGGCTAAACTAAACGAAATGGATTTTGAAATACCGATATTTTCATCAGTCATCCACCAAACTTTTTTTTTTTTTTTTTAGCTGTGAACAAAAAGCACCATTACTGGTCCGCTTTTGACATTTACATCAAGAGGACAGTGAAGAATTCATGCAGTTAATCTAACAATTTTCAACTTCTCATGATAGATGGCTTTTAAATCCTGTGGAAAATGTTTGTTTATATACATATATTAATCACAATTAAGTTATTTCCAATGATCTCCATTATTTATATCATTTTTACTGTAATTTTTTTTTATTCTAAAGGTAAGAAAGATGAGATCACCTCACATTTTAGTAACATACTGACACACAGCCTTGTTTCTGTAATATATTTTTTTTAATTTTTGCTTGCGTTATACAGTACATTGTCCCATCTATGGACAAATGATTGGTGTTTGTTATTTCAATTTTCATTTGACTGTGTTTCTGCTGCAAGATGAGCAAACATATTGTTTACCAGACATGAGTGAGTCATGCCTCCCTTTGTCACCATTGATAGTATGAGAATACTGGACGGCAAACAGAAATAAAAACCTGAAGGGTATCAAGGAAAGATCATGCTTGTTTGACTGTGAAGGACAATTTCTGATCTTAGAATGGTTCATGACTTAACTTTAAAACCAAGAAGCCAAGATTTCACTGCCAGGTCTGCAGGTTACTTTTGCAGCTGTAAGTGTGTATATTGAAAGTCAAAAAAAGATTCCCTAAATTTGATACTGGAAGAAGTCGTCACACTCTCAAACTGATTCATAAATTTAGTTTGCTGATTAACATTGTCATGTTTTACAATATTATACATGGACAGACAAATCAAATGAGGTCAGAGTTGTTTAGCAACAATAAGTTAACATGTTTAATGCAGACTAATGCATATTTTAGATGAGGATCCTCATGCTAACTGTAAAGCATGGTGGTGACAGAGTTATGGTTTGCCTCAAAGACGTTGCAGCTTGCAGGCAATGATAAACCAATGACTCCTGCATTATCAAAAGTGAGCTTTATATCAGAGATCTCCAACTGCTGTACCGCCCTGCATGTTTTAGATGTTTTCCTCACAACATCACACCCCACTCAAATAAAAATCTCTGCACAAACCTGTTAATGACCCATTGATGTGTGATGGGTGCATTGCAAGAGGGAAACATCTGAAATCTGCAAGGCTCCTGAGGACCGGCGTTGCAGATCCTTGTTTAAGATGATGATGAGGCCATCTCTTTGAAAGCTGGAGCTGACCTAGAAGCAGATCTTTCAACAGTATAATTATCCTTGAGCGCACACGCAAATTAGCTCTCATGGTATGGCCGGGTCCAGACCCATATATTTCTATCAAAGAGCTGAACATGAAAGGCCAAGGTTGGACTGCATTTTACAGAAAATTATTACCTCTTATTTTATTTTGCTGAATAGATGATTGAGAAACGCATTTCTAAATGGAGTGAATGAAATGGTAAATTATTAACTTTAATGTAATGGGACTATTGCAGAGGAAATAAAAAGAAGTTAACTTTATTATACTATATGCATTTATTAATCCAGTTGAATGTAGGCCGAGGTGTTCTATTTAGCTGATATGTGAGATACAGTATTTCTTGTATGCAGCATGCTTTCTGTTACATACCTGTTTTCTTTTTCTTTTAACAAAAACATAGGCTGTGAAATATCCGAGTTATGTGGTTGTACCATAGTAAAAGCAAGGTTATTTGCAGTTGAGTGACAGGGGCTCATTGGTTGATTGCTGCCATGGCATCCTTGAAATGCCTGTAATGGATCACTCTTCTTCTTGGGCAAAAACAGCAGAAAGAAATTAAGACAAATTTGAGAGATGGCAGCAGACTTCCACTTTTATGTTCCATCTTTGCCGCCATCGCACTGCCTTTCAGAAGTGCCTGTCGCTCTCTCTTAATGTGGCCTGTTCTCCTGGAGGGAGGAGAGGTTGTGTGTACAGGTGAGGAAGGAATAAATGGCTTTATCACCAAGAAGGACTTGCAGTGAACTGTAACTTTGGATGTCTTGTTTGTCTGTTATTCAACTGTGTCTTCACAGTTGTGTCTCTGAATGGAGGCGCGGTGGATCCTCAGTGCTCTGTTTGACTGTTTCTTACCTGCTGATCGTAAGAGGACATGCTTTGGTCCACTGTACAATGTGTATAAATGGGCCCATTCATGTGGTAGCAGAATGGGCTCATGTGGTAGGTGAAATGCCTTTTTTTTCAAAATACCCCCCCCCCCCCCCCCCCCTTTTTTTTTTTTTTTTTTTTTTTTTTAAATTTACCCTGCATGTACTCTGCTTGAGTCAGACGTGACCACCTGAATGTGGAGTCACTTCGTTGTCCCTTGGTTGTTGGATGATTAATTAGTGTGGTTTTCTTCATAAATACACAGTATCTGGATAATATTACAAGGTTGTTATAATGTGGGCTCAATGGGGCACTGTGAGTTGGATTGACATATTTTGAAGAGTGCTTATGCTTAACAACTTACTTTCAGAGACTTTTGCAGGAGGAAGCTAGCTGTGAAAGTCCACAGTTCAACTTGAATCCCACCAAAAAAAGACTAAAAGGTCTAAATGTATTGGTGCTAAATTAGCGGGCTAATTTAGTAACCCTGTACTGGTTTCTAAATGATTTTATTCTCGTGTGTTACTGAAGCAGCTTAGCATTGCTTCTTTCAGCAGGGAATGCTCTACCATAGCATGTTTTTCCTGTGAGGAATGTGTAAGGAATGTAACAGCCAGGGAGTGGGGGACACCTGTTGAAATAGCAGGCTTAATAAACCCTGAGCTTGGCTGTCCGTCCATAACTCTGCATTTTTAGAGGCATGTTTGCTTTTGTAAAAGTGTCGTCCAGTCTTGTGTAATTGATGACACAAATAGAAACTTGGAATTTTCTATGTTTCACTGGAAAAAAAAAAAAAATCTGTGAAAAAGGCCAACAGTCTTCTATTTCCTTGTTGGGATTTAAACCATTAGCTAAAATTAGCTATATACAGTAACCATTTACCCATCTCCCATACCCTCTTATTCCAGTGCAGGGCCTGGAATTTATCAGGTGAGAGGCAGGCTACATACTGGATAAGGTTGCCAGTCCATTGCAGGGCCAACACTGAGAGCCAAACAACCACTCATGCTCACAGCCACTCCTAAGGAAAATTTAGACACACCAATAACCTAACATGCATGTTTTTTGGACTTTGGACTACCCAGGAGAGAACATCATAATCTGGGATCTTTGATGAGAATTATCTGTTCGTTAATACAGAAGAAGCAAGAGAAAAAAGCGGTAACTTTACTCATCTTAGGTACAGTGAATGCACCATGATTAGATGTGAGTGCAGATAAACATGGGGAAGCTACTCAAAACTGCCTCACCTGAACAGTTATGATACATTTACAGACTCAAAGTGACAGTTACGTTGTGTATTAAGTTTTTGAGTTAGTCACTTTAAACATTTGAATACATGCTCTCAAACTCAGAAAATTTGTTTTTTTTTTTCTTATTTTTCTGTTTCAGATGTACCTTTTAAAGGCAGAGCATGAATGCACTACAATTACTCATTATTGTAATACAGCTTACATAATGATGCTTCACCGGCACAATATTGAATAAATAATCTCAGCTTTTAAACCTTCTATCTAAACAAAACTTTAAGTCAAGGACACTGGAGTTCACTTGCATGTTTGTAGTACTACATTTTAACTTTAGGGATGTGTTACTGTGACTGAGTTTAGCATTAGAGCTGGAGCATGCATGAACATGGACACACTTGCGTGCATGTTTGTCTACGTTAGAATCTAATTTATAAATTCCATCCACATTGTCACACAGCCACTCATCACAACCAGACACACAAACACGCACACAGACACCTTTGCCGCTGTTCATATTACAAAATCCCACAGCTTGATAACATTGCCATGCAAAGCTGAGATATGTGCCTCTACTAATGCAATCTTGTTTATTTATTCAGGGGCACACTCCTTTCACTGTGGGGACATTTAAAAAGAGAGGAGGTGTGGGGGTGGGGAACGAAGCTGACAGAAAAGACGTCAAATGCCACAAATGGGATTTCAATCAGTTTTAATCTACTGGAGTCCTTGAGGTCTGCTCACGGTTGTAATATGCCTTTGCCTTGGCTGACACGATCGGTGTCCTTCATGCTTCAGATGCTGTTCACATCGGTCATTCAGTGTGTGCAGGATAATCCGGAGCTCCATCAACAGCCTCACACTGCACCTGGTAATGAAAACAGAGGGAGTTCTGAAGAGTCATTCTCCGTTGCGCATTTCCCATCCAGTTACGTTTTTGTGTGTCTATTGCATTGAGGAGGTGAAAATGGTAGATAAGCTGTCAACATGATAAGGAGACTAGCTCTGAAAAAAAGAAAGCAAAACCCTCCAGAACTGCATCTCTGTGGCATTAAATGCTGCCTTCGTCTGGCTCACTTTATTATTTCTTTTCCTCCGCTTCCTCTCACTTCTCTTATCCATTCTCTATTTCAAACCATCTCATATGGTCTCTCTCTATTGTATGATTTTGATGACTCTACTTTAGGCCTGTACCGCAGCCCGGTCTTGCACAAGTGCACCCTGAAATATCTGCAATTTCATGCTCTTGAGCATTTTTACATCTGTGCTTGGTGACTTTTTGGAGAGCTGATACTTGTTTGTATTTGGAAGATGAGAGACTGAGAGAGACTCTTACCTGCTTTTGGTGGCTGTCAGGGGACAAATGCAGACGTAACCATCTCAAGAGACTTACAGGAGCTTGTAGCGAGTCCATATGGTTGTGGCAGTGAACGCTACAGCTCAGCAGGGAGTCCTTGTCTGAGGTGAATAAGGCGGGGCTTGCTCTCCTTTTGCCAAGATGCCAACATTGATGAAAGGCTCTCTGGGGACCAGTTTTAGGAGGCTGACCTGCAGATATTTTAAAATCTACTGTTCTGGGTTGATTTACAGCTTCCCCCAAAGCAGCAGCTGTAATACATTTTACATGGTGAGAAAATCAGCTATTAATGTTACTCAAAAGTGGCTCCACAAAACCGAGATGATGAAAAAATGGTGGTAGTTAAAGTTTCTAAATTAACGGATGATGCCACAAGTTTACATACAATTGATGTTCAACTATTGGACAATTCCTTTCTCCCAGTGTGCAACCATAGGACGACTATTGAAGTATGTCTGACTACTATGACAACTGGCAATCTGCTCCCTTTCAGTCTGTTAGTTTTGGGATTTTCTGTTTGACCCCAAAAAAGAACAATTGGAAGTTTAGGCAAATTTGGTAAATGAAACATCTTCTCTTGTAAAGTTTTTTTTCTTAATCTGTTGTGGCTATTTTTCATACCTGACTCCTCTCTGACCATGACAAGAACTGTTGAGCAAAGCACCCATTCAAGTTTAAGCCTTGTTCATGCAGGAGAAAGTCAACTCAAAACTCATCACCTTGAACCAGAAGAACTGATTCAATTTTGATGAATCAGTGTTGATCCGGTTCATTGTTTGGATTAAGGATCTTTTTTTAAGGTCTCTTTGTCATTGTGAGATACTGTAGGGCCACATGGGGGAGCAGCTTACCGGAGATCTCCACCCACTATTTAAAGCTACACTCCGCTGGAGCCTATTTGCTCAACTCCGCCTAGATCTTATGAATCCAGCATTGTTTCGAGCATTTGACCACACCAATTGAGGCCTCATTACATCTGTGTGGCTCAACCTGCTCCCGGGAATTTTGAAGGGACTAGTTTGTAAATATTTCAGTGCTATGGATTTCAATCACATTGGAAACCGAAGGTTATTATAGGGGTTTTGCTAGCAAATATTCATCATTTTGTGGGGCGACCGCTCGTTCTTGGCCGCTGGCCCGAGATTGTGGAACTCGCTGCCCCCCCGACATTCGTCTCTCGACTGAACTGGGATCTTTTAAATCGAAAGACCTATTTTTTTCGTCTAGCTTTTAATTCTAACTAGTTTATTTACTAAAGATTTTACTCTTTTTTTTTTTTTTTTTTTTATGTACACCCTGCGCTCCCCCGAGTAGCCTGTTCTGATTCTCTGTTGGTTGTTTTCATAGCTCTTTATCTTCTTTGTTCTTAATTTTTCCCAGTATTTAACTTTACATTTTGATGATGTTTTACATTGTCTCTTTTTCTGTTACCCCTGCTGTAAAGTAATTTGTGTGTCCAATGGGTACTGTAAAGGGCTATATAAATAAACTTGATTTGATTTGATCATTTTGGACTGAGGGAAAGCATCAGATTAGAATAAAATTTATGGAGTCCTTGATATCAGTAGAATAAGAAAGGAAACAAAAAAAAACTTCCCCCAAAAACATGGCCATGTGTTACTAATGCAGTGTCCGCATGAACGCCTGTTGCTAAAATAAGGCTATTTTCACTTTTTCAAAATTTGGTAAAACTTCACTTTAATTTCAAAGTTAATGCTTGTAAATGATCATTGACATAATCAATAAGGATTACAGATGGCAGAATATTACCGTGACACTGCACTTGCAAGAGATTGTAGGGTATCACTGTTGTTTATTTTGAGGTTTATACAATGAAATCAAAATTCTCTATGTTGTGTGTTAAAGGATCATTTTCATATTTTTCAACCTGGACTTTACAGTATTTCTAGGAATTTATATGTGCATTTACTCACCGGTAAAATTTCTTTATCACTCTGACTCCCACAGATGATATTTAGATTAGTCACAATCCCATATAATGGGAGTGAATGGGGCAGAATGAATGGGCCTCCATAAGGCATTATCTTCAGCAAACTTCTTTAAAACCCTTAATTGAGTTCCTTGGCGGAGGTCTGTGATCTCTTAGTGCTTTTGAAGGATTTGATGCCAGTTGGACTGCCCCATTTACATGGATTTAAAATTTATTCAGACTAACAAAATAATTCAGGTTTTTTTTTAAACATGTAAATGTACTTAGTGGCTATGTTCAATTATGTATACAGGCTTTGCCTGACATGCAAACTGTGGGAAGTACACGGACATCTCAAGAGATTTTTACAAGTATTGACGGACAACACAATTTTCAACACACGTAAAGGCCTTTGCCTTAAAGAATAGTGATACTTATAAAGTGGATGTGACTACAAATTACCTTAATTAGGTTCTTAGACTTGTTTCATATATTTTTTGGCCACACTGGATCAGCTGAAACACTGTTAACCCACCATTTACATAATCTGCTATTGTCTTGTTAGCAACTTGTTTGAAATGTGATAAATTAACACAAAAGTGTTTCCGTAAATGCAAATGCAGTCCAATAATTAACCCCCCCTCTTCTCTTCTGGTCATTTCCTGAGTGAAGCACCTGGATCTCTAGCTGTTAATTCCGCACTGTTGTGAAATGCAAACTGCGATGCTGAAAATGGTGAAAATGAAGCTGAAGTGTAACATTGTGAGTTGCAGATGAAAACATTTAACTGAAAGGGTGTGGAACAGTTTAGAAATGTGAATGGAACCAGATTTAGCTGATAATTCCCATTTGGCCCACCTTTACAGGTTATTCCTACTGTATACTGTCCATCACCGTTTGACACATCATTGCATAGAAACACAGTTTAAAGCTGCTTTAAAACCATACTTTTTAAAAAATGAAAATTCCGACTTAATCTTTTTTTCTATTTTCTAAAAACAGTTTCAAAATATATATTGTAGAAATGAAACATAATTCAATACCCAGAAACCTTCCTCTAGTTTAAGACTACAGTCTCTCATTTTGGGGCATTTTTGTCAAAGATGGAAACATGGCTGAATTTGCTGTAATTTTATTTTGCAGTTTCATCAGTGAAGCACCATTTTATTATCTTTAATTACTCTTTTCCCCCCTCTCTATGCCTTTCTTGGATATTTTGCTGATGAGAATTGCTCCGGTGAATCAGGCAGTGATGGAGACAAAAGACCATGTCAGTCAGTCTCTGGACTATTAAACAACACTACAGCTCCAATCATAGAGCATCCGCCCACTGGTTTGATTTGATCCAGAGAGGAAAGGAGGGGGACAATGGTTTGCTGGGCAAACATGACATGTTATTTATGTTAGCCCGTTAGCAACCCAGCAGCTACCAGCACATTTACAAGAAGGGCTCGGAGTGGAAAAGATAGTCCAGTGGTGAACTTGTACTGTAAGATCGCTCCTCTGTGTTCTCTTTTTTTCTTAACCTTTTTTCTTTCCCTTTCACACACACACACACACACAAAACTAGTGCACGAATTCAAGACTGATGAGCACTAGCTGTGGCCTTGTCGCAGGGAGAGAGGGCAGGCAGAAGGGGACCACTGCCTGAAATGGAAAGCTTGTCTTTGGGCCTGTTGGCTCCTAACTGGAGCGGGACACTCATCACGCAGTGCTTTTTATATACCGATCCACACAGGACACGCAACTCTTAGAAACTGCCTGGGTTTTGCATTTTATCTTTTATTGTTCACTTTGGTATCGCTGATATTTGGCTAAATGTTTCAGTCAATTATTTTAGAAATAAATATCTTGTTAATTATTGTTCATGTCAAGTATGAATCGTAGCCGTAGTAAATGGTACATAAAAACCCAGGAACCATAGTGAAAAATCTGAGCATCATGTGTTATGCAGTTTTAATTTAATTATTCCCTATTTTAGGAACTAGTTTAAAAAATTTTAAAAAAGTTAAAGAGAAAAGCTTTAAAATGGTGATGCACAAGGTACAGATGCATCAAAATTACATTTTTACACTCTGAATGTTACATGTAGACACTACATTTGTATAAAAATCTCCTTCGGGAACACTGATTTCTAAACCAGCTATTTAACAATATTGACTGAAAAAACTCTTAAATATACTTTTAAATATACTTGTATAATATTGCATTAATTAAGATTTTTATTTTCTGTTGTAGTATTCCTAAATGATCCCATCCCATCCACCATCCAACATTAGTGTAGCAACATGCTCCAACTGTTAAGCTTTCATTTTAATGGTATGAAAGAGATTTAATCCTAAATGAGCATTGCTTCTAAGTGTTTCATTTCAATACTTCCTCTCTTTTTTTCTACCTCTTTTGAGTATTGCAAATCTCTGAAAAATATCTCCCTCCAGAGGGACTGATATAGAACAGTTTCTTTGGGTTTCTGCACACTCACAGACAAATATGGATGTTCTGCACTGCAGAAATATAATATAAAGAATGCTTGTATTTTCCCTACAGGCTGAAAAAAGCTGATGAGTGGTGTACATCAGCATAAAAATAATTCAATTAACCTTGCAGTGTGTTGATTTATAGCCTCTTCCCTACTGAAACATCAAATTTATATGTTATGGTTACTTAAAAATTGTACCTGTTTATTTTCCCTTTAGAAAATATTTGATAAGATGCCTACTAGTAGAACTGTCATTGCAGATGGGTGAATCAAATAAATATCTGGTCAACCGAGTGTATACAATAAGTCAGTTACGCCATCTGAAGCACAACAATCACACACGTCTGTTGCACTATTACACTCTACTGATTTTTTTTTTTTTTTTTTTTTTTTCACAGTATCTGGCAGCATGATAAGATGCTTTACAACAAATACCTTTTTATCTACGGTTGCAAACTCTAATTACAAGCAATTTTGGTTTTCCTTTAAAGAACACAAGTGTTTGATTTGTACTGGTTTTTATTGACTGGGTTGCTTATTTCTGCCACAAGATCTGGCAACCATGGCAACAGAAACAGAGTCAGTAAATAACAGGAGCATTGTGGGCAAAAAGATCACCTTTGGAGCAGATGGAAAAGCTGAGCGCTGTTTAGTTTATCAGAAGTGTAGATGCATCCATGGCTTTGGATGCAAACATCACAGAAGCATGAGTGATGTGATATTGGTGTGACTTTATCTGAATGCTGTGTATACTTTATGAATGTGTCTTCGTAATACAGTGTAAAATTATTCCTATATGGAAGCATGCCTCCCACCTCCAACCCAATTAGATTGGCACAAGCGCATCCTGCCACTTTGCTATGGGAGTCTCAGTTAAGTCATTCAAAAGCTCTTTGCAATGACCAACTAGATCCCAATTCACTCAAACCTTTGCAAGAAGAGGCAAAAATAGCCCCCATTCCACAGTCCAAATTATAACTGACCGCATTTGCTGCCACCATCTAGGGAAGGGTGATACAGACTTAAAAATGTATCACGATAATGTCTGTTTTTTATCACTGTAAATAAGTGACGATAAAAAATATCAGCCTAATCGTTCGTATTCTAAATCTACTGCATATCTACATTCTAAATAATACTAGAAACCACTAAACTACATTAATTAAGTTCCAGTAGTACACCTGTATTGTAAACCTGTAGTGACAAATCAAACAAGTCTGAAATATGAGAAAAAAAAATTACATTTATTCAAATGGTGCAAACAATAAAAGTAACTTGGCTTATGAATAAACTTGATATATAATTTTTATAGTATATACAGTATATCGCCCATCCTTGCCACCATCCTGATGTCACAAAAGAGAACTTTCCAAACCATTTTTTTCCCCAATGTAATGATTCAGACCCCTTTTGATGCCAAAAATGGGAAACTAAACAATATGCCCTTTTATACCAAAAAGTGTAGAAAATTCTTGGAACGAACTTTCAACGAGTGCTTTATGTATTGCCTCATTAAGTGGTGTGCAAGATCTGGTGCAATAATTTCTTTGAGCCATTAACATACATTGAGGTGTTTTTAGAATTTAGCAACATGCCAAAGTTTGAGTTAAAAAACAAAACAAACAAAAAAAAAAACAATAAAAACACACAGTTGTTCTTTGTTCCTGCACCAGATACAAAAGTTGGTCAATGAAGACATTCTTGGTAAAACTGTCTTGTATCAGGCTTGTGGTTTTCAACAAAACTCAAGCATTTAATTTTACCTTTTTGTGTGTGTGTGTGTGTGTGTATTTTTCTGGTATTCTAAAAGATAATTGCAGCCAGACATGAATACATTTTTCTGTTTGTGTGTGTGTGTGTGTGTGCAGTAATCATTCAGCATGCTCACACTAACTGTAAATATTTAATATTCCAGATGATATACCTCATGCAGATGCCATAACGCATTCAGGCAAGCAGTTAAGCTCTGTGTTAATGAAGCTGCATAATCCGTGGATCCATTCTGCCCACAACCCATTGCACTTCCACTGCATTAATAAACTTGCAGCTGCATTGTGATGAAGTGGATCCAGGTGTTCCAAGGTTCTGAGATGTTGATAACGTCAGAGGTTATTGATGCCCTATTGTTGTGCACATTGCTCTGTGTTTTATTATAATTAATGTAGTTAGAATGAGAAAGAGGCCACTGAAGTTCTCTGGAAGCGCACGTAGGTGTAATAAAAAGTCTTCACATCAACTTTGCTTTCTTGCTGTTTTAATTTTCTGTATTTGTTCAGTTCTTATGTTGATGCTGAAATATGGTGTTACCCCAGCAACAGTGAGCCACCAGTAATTTTGTCTTGGATGTGGAGGTAAAAGGAAAAAAAAAACATCACTGCTGCTCAGATTTGTACTAAATTAAAGCCAAATTACTCAGCTGAAAATCAACTCACTACTAAGTGTTGGTGAAGAGCGATGCTGGCTCGGTAGATTGCCTTCATGTGCTCTGTCTGATGTCAAATGAGCCATCAGGCTCTTGCATTGAAGTATTACGGAGCTCTTCATAAAGCGAGTTTCTTAGCAAGGCCAGTGCACCAATCACTTGGTAAGCTCATCAGACTCATCTAGACACCTCAGCCTTATAAATCTACAACAGTTACAATGTCTCGGCTCCCTTCGTCCTATTTTGATTTCAACAAGGTCCTCACACACAGATATGTTCTACGGATTGCATACAGTGCATATAGTATTCAAAATAAATGGCTCAGCGTTGTCTGACCTATTAAATATTGTGATTCTAACAAAAAAACTTGATCAAATTAGAAAATATGAGATTTTATTTTCTGTGTGAAGTGTAGTATTAGATATGCTGGAATGCACTCGGACAAAGTAAGGCCAGGGATTTATAGAGGGGGAAGCACAGGGCCTCAGTGCCTCCAATTATCCAGATGGCCTTCTTCTGCCACCTACTGCACTCCAGAAATAGAACAGACAGACAGGACCGCACAGACAGAGATGCAAACCGTCACAAGTACACAGATTAAATAAATCCAAGTGTGGAAGCGTCTCCTTTTAGCTTTACTTTTGCACAGCTCTTTCTGTCTTCCTCTTTTTATATCCATCTCCATCAGCAGAGAGTGGCGAGGACACACACGCAACCACGCAGCTGTACTTACCACCATACTCACTCCTAAACGCCTGCTGCCTGTCCTCAGCGCGTCCCACAGGTCTCCTCACGGGCACCGTCGCGGTTGATGGTCCGTGCTCACGCCATCTCCAGCTCACTGGCCTAATTGGAAGAGAAAAGTTCCCCCAACTGTGAACGCATGTCCGAGGGGCTATGTCTGTTCGCAAGGCTACGGGCAGTGAACAATTAATGAATAATTACTGCTTCTACAGACCCTCGCGGGGCCCGGGCCACAATTTACAGCAGGAGGAGGGTGTCAAGTGAGTCTGTAGACATAACTACTGCTGAGACATTGTGACTCAATAATGAAAACATCATCCATCTTAAAGAAAAAGCTGCTGCGCACAATGATTCTCTAAAGAGTTTTGAGACTGTCATCCAAAAGCAGGATCAGTTTAACGTGATCTGCATGCATAACTAGAGTATTAACAGTCGAGTTTAGCTAATGAAAAAAGGTCATCCAGAAGTTATTATATAATATTCAATTGCTTCAACATAGAAATTAATAGCTGGTCCATTTACTGTATTTTGTTTGTTAAATAAAATAAGTTTATTAGTTTGTTACTTGAGAAATATCCACTTTTTTATATACTTTTAAGAGACGTTTTGACACTTCTAATCACACAGGCTAACAAAGAATTAACTTGAATAAGCATTTAATTTTTTACTGCTTTACACTTGTGTTCATATTTTTTATTTTGTAAGTATTTACACAGACACACAAAAGTACAATATTTGGTCCAGCTCTATTTTTTTTTAATTAAAAGGAAAAAAATTCTAATTTTGTTTATTTTAATAATCTTGTCTGTTTACTTATGACTGGTCCCTGATGCAGTGTACAATGCAACATGACAGGAAGCTGAATTCTTCCAAATTCTTCTTAAAATCAACAGATTTTAAAAATTTCTTCTGTGCCCAAGTACTGAATAAATAACCAGCTGTTAGTTCATTTAATGACACAATAATCTGTAAATATGAGACAGTACTGTTAGATAAACAGTAGGTTTTTTCATCAGTCCTTGATGAAGTTTAATTTTCCACTTCCTTAAAAGAACCTTGTTGCCCACAGTTCAATTTATCTCAGAGACAATATTTTGTCCTTTCAGCTCAAGTATTCAGGCATTGGCTGCATAGCTCTATTTACAGTTTCAGACCCCTACCTTAACCATGCTTTGTTTATCATAATATATCAAAGTAGCAAAAGTATCACAGAAAATATTATGCAGAAAATAAAAATTTGGGATATTCCTTTTCCTTTTCTGAGTGTCGGCAATGCAAATCAAGCTGTTGTTCTGGGTTTCAGTGTAAGTTTTACTGTTAAAGCCCCACACTGCTGACTTCTGACAACCCCTCCAAAAAAACTTTCAATGGAGCAGAAGCCTTCTTCATGATGAAGACAAGCGGAGTAAACTCCCATGCACCTTCAGCATCCTCAGGAAATGCAATGACACTATTACTATGCTGACGTTTCATTTGTCCAGTAATACAATTAATCAATTAACAGATAAACAAACATAGAACCCCTTCCCAAAAAGAAGTATTAAGTACATGTCATCAAGTATACCCAAGCATTATAAAGTATATCCCCCAAGTGTATTTTTATTTACCAAGTACACTGATTCCAATATACTGGTAGTATACTCACAAGTATACTTCTTGGGACTAAACTGGCCCATTTTAAGTATTTAAAAGTACACTTTCAAGTTTACTGAAAGTAATCTTCTTGGTATACTGTTAGATTACTCCTACTAAAACATCTAGCTTACTTTTACCTTTAGAAAGTATACTTATGTATACTAAAAGTACACTTTGAAGTAGACTAAAAGTAACATGATATTTAAAGTGTGAGCAAGCTAGCGCCTTATAGGATTTAAAAACATAATAGAATGTACATCTTGCAGTATGACACAAAGAAACCAGTATGTGTGGAAATGTACAACGAATGTACTATTATTAAAGCATATTGTTCAAAAGTTTAAATATAAGTATAAGCTAAATACGCTTAAACTTCTAGTATATTTATTAGTAAATGCAAAGTAAATTTTAAGTATATTTCTGATGAGTACGTAAACGGTAAACTAAAAATATACTTTTATTTAAAGTTTAAAGTAAGTATACTTCAAGCATACTTGCATATTTTACTTTTTGGTAAGGGACACTTTTATCCTCGATTGTGAGATTCATTTTTTTTTCCAAAAGCCTTCTACATTAGTTTTGGCAGTAAAAGACTGATGGTTATTGATGACATGTAGCTGCTTAGAATTACTGGTTAATATGATTTTTGAAAGGATTTTCTTTCTTTTTTTGCTTTTATGTCCGTTAAAAATATGCTTGAACAGAACAGTGGTGGATTCATTGCTAAATTTTGCTTAAGATTTGCAGAGATGTTTACAAACGCAGCACATGCAATAGTGTTTCAACATGTATATGTGAAGTTTTCCCATTATTTTCTTGAAATCCCCTCAGGGAAGAAAATCTGACATTATAAGCCTTTCAGACATCATAAAGGACTCCAGAAAGTGCTCCAATCTCTTTGCACTCCACACAGATGTGAATATTTCCCCTTCTGGCAAACATTTAGCTGCCATTTGTAAAAAGACAGCTTGCTTTATAGTAATTTTCTGTATTTGTCTAAATGTCAGTCAGTGACAACCTCAGTGAAACATGTTCGCTTTTTTGGATTGTAAAGCTGCTTCTCCTGCCAGCTCTTGATGGTGGCTCCGATGAGGTGGGCCAATCAGCTCTCGAGTCCCGCGTGCCATTTGATTTCTGCTGCTGACGGAGGGGACTGCCAAGAAGGGCTGCGAGTGTTCACTCACTCATTCACTCACTCGCAGCTCTGATCCAACACACGAGCCCATCTGGCATCGAGAGAGAAGGCGCTTTTCCCTTTTTAACCCCCATTACTCACGAGGTGCTGATTCCATATGATGGGTGTCAGAGCCCCGCAGTGTACATCTCCTCCACTCTCCTGCTCCCACTTATCTTCTTTTCTTATGATTACTGTTACTTTTTATTCTTTTTTTTACTTTAAGAGCCAAAGGAAATCGGATGGCTGTGGCGCCAGTTGGTTATATGGTTGGGTGGATGCAGGGGACACAATGTGAGGGGCCAGTAACATGATATTACAGCTCTGCGGGGAATCAAGGATCTGCTCTTGCTTTGACTGCCAGGGACGTGAAGGGAAAGTCAATAGAAAAGGGAAAAGGCGAAGTCATCCGAGCCGATCTTTATTCCTACGGTGTCAAAACATAAGCAGCTACACGACGAAAGCAATTATCCACGGCCTTGTATGATCCCATTAAGCTTATGGTGGGTTATTTTCAGCACGTGTGAGCTTTAACGATGTAAAAAACAAAATAAAATACATTTCTTTCACGTGGTTTTGTGTTGCAGTTGCTTCATCTATCAGAAGACTGCAACTTTGTGACCCCGAGTTAGAAATTGCGCCTGTGTGTTATGATGCACCGGGAAACAATTTGGTGGTCAGTGGATGTAAATATAACGTGCTTGTGATTTTTCTTTATCTTCCTCATTAAAGCAGCAGACGAACAGCTGCACGAGCACACTGGGCAACTAAAGAAGGGAGGCACTCTATTGTGACTGAAATGATAAAATGCATAATTAGGTAGTCAATGTTGTGTTCTATCTGGCTCTCACGTATCCTCACTCTGTCTTGTGCTGATAGGTGCAACTCTACGTTTCCTCTCCATTTTCAGAAATGATGATGTTCATTAATGCAATGCAATTTCAGGCAGGCCCCTCTCTCTTCCTTGCCGCTGTGTTTTGTCTTTGGTAATTTACCTTTTATTGGCTGGCTTAGCAATTTCATCTGAACACGGGTTCATTTAATAATGCATGCGTCTCGCTGTTGTGTACCGTTTCAAACCCCACCTGTAATCGCTGTGCAGCTGGGTGCACTCGGCTGGATGGATGCACCAGCTGAATACAAGGGCTCGGCGTGGAAGGCAAGGAAACAAACATAACGAGGTGATTGTGTTGTTTTCTTTGAACCGTGTTGCTTTAATTTAAAATCCTTTTGAAGGAACTGTTGTACACGATTGGGCGTACACTTAAAGTTGTTTCTTGGATCCTGCCTGCAGCCAGTTCCTTTTAAGAAGGAACTTAGAAGCTCCATCCAAAGGTGACTAAATCTGTCTGCCGGCACTTCACTATTCACTGCATTCATTTGCTTAAGGACAAAATCATAGTAATCTAATGAAACCTTTTAAAATTAACAGTGTAATTACTGTATGTAGGAGAAAAGCAGAGTACACGGATCAGTGGTTTCCAAAGCATAAAACCATTTGTTAATTAAAATGGTCAGCAACTAATTTAATAATCGACTAATTGTTTGTTTTTTAACTTAGTTTTTCTTCGTAAAATTGCTACTGTACCCTCTGAATGGCCCAAGAAAGGCTGCTTTGTCGGCCTTACTTGATGCATGTGCGTAGTCATTGCTATCAGGGTCAGCTTTTCTTGAAGTGTACATTGACATAAGCACACACTACCAGTCACAAGTTCGGACCCGTTTTACTGATAGATTCAGTGAGCAAGTGTTCAAACTTTTGACTGGTACTGTAAATATGCCTGATCTGATTAGTCGACTAATGGCCAAAATAATAAGTGATCGCTTATTTAAATAATTGTTTATGGCAGCCTTAAAAACCATGATAGAGTGGTTGCACCCTATCATGGGTGCAACCACGGGAAAAAGACTCATTAAAAAACTGCAAAATGTTGCTTTTATTTGTGTTTTTGGCTGCAAATTTTTTACCTTTGGATGCACAAGGTTCCTTCGTAGTTTCTACGCTATTTTAAGTTCGCAAAAAGCAAATAAATGTTTTTTAATTTGCAGACTTGAAAACAGAGATCATCCATGTCTCTTTCTCGGCTCAAACAAGCCCCCCGTTCATGCTTGTCTCCTGTCCTAAAACATAACTGCGGTCACCTTCCACCCTCATCTAATTGTTCTGCAGTGCCCTGCAAGGAGGATCATAGTCACAACTGTCTTTGTCCTTGGGCTGGAGCACCACTGGTTCACCTTGCCAGTAAAAAAAAAAAAAAAAAAAAAAAAAGTGTCCATGCATATTACGCACATGTGTGTGTGTGTGTGGAGAGAGTTGCAGATCTTAGTGTCCCTCACCGGACAGACATCATTACCTCCATCCTTCACATTATCCTGTCCAGGGGAACCTGTTAATCTTCTTGTAAAATAAAATGGAAAAAAAAGGAAGAAAATAAGATTAAATAAAATGGTCTGTCCCTTGTTCTCTATGCTCGTCACCTGCTGTCACATGGGGGCAATTTTAATAAGAGCTGGTTATGGGACATCACATGGCCAAAATAATATTAGCGCAGTGGTGACAAGCATGTGAAGGCAAGATAAATCTGGGATAAAAATACAGGGAAATGAATACAAATGGTGTCTCCTTCACCTAGAGGGGGGAATAAATCATAAGTAGTCCACCGTGTTCTCTCACCCTCTCTGCTGCTTTTTTGTTGTCTCTCACGGCACTCGCTCATTTTCTGCCTCTCTTTTTGTTGCCTTTCATCTCCCAACACACCACCTCTGATTAAGTTAGCTACAAAGTGTCCTTTGTATTGATAAAGCGCTCAGAGAGGGAAGAGGGCGAAGGTATTTACTGTGTGGAAGTGTCAGGGTGTCATGATGCACAAGTACAGCAAATTTTTGATGCGGAGTTGTTTTTGTACACACATTAGTTTGCCAGTGAATCGTCTGCTGCCCCAACGGTTACAAAAGTACCCGCTGTTAGCTGTAAAATCAGTTATACATTCTCTACCATTGAGCTACTACATATAAGTAGACCATTAAAACATTGAGATCATTTAAACAACAGAGCTGCTGTCCTGACCTGACATCTACTGTATGTTGTGTTTTGAACCTCGGTTGTAACAGCTAGGCTAATCATTCAGTGGATGGATTCAATTTACTTTTACATTCTTGAATCATTAATTAACTTTTTATAAATCAAACATTATTATCTGCTTAAACAGCCTTACAGAACCAAACTGTCTTTGGAGATAGAGAACATATGTCGTTCCTTGTGGTAAGAAATTAGCATCTTCTCAGTTAGCTAGAATCTACTGAGGATGATACTAGCTAATTTTAGCCAAAGGTTAAATCTAACTTATAACACATTTATTAACATTGCAAATGTAATCACCAACTTTTGAATATAAAAAAACAAGACAACTTATAACACAAATGAGAGGGAATAAGACAGAAACAAAAGTAGCTGCTGCTCCAAAGATTGCCGTCAGACATTTTTCCAGTCCAGCATACTTGGGTTCTTGAGCAACGTGACTTGGATGAAATAAGCTTCACAAAATCTCACGCTAATTTAAGATCATTTTGATTCATTTCATTGCCTCTTCACACAGCTTTTTGTTTATTATTTGCTACAGTGTTAAATAGGTGTGCAATTTGGCACATGCCACCTGATTTGATGCTTCCCTTTTGGCTCTCTAAACCATGTGGTAATCCACTTGTTACCCCGTGTCCATCTGCATGTGTTTGATTAATTCCATTAGTTTTATTCAGTCATCCATCCTGATGTTAGTGTGGATTAAAATTCTCTAGACACAACTTTGGGCACATGAACGTGGCGTCAAGCCAACATGCAAAACTAGAGTGCAAAAAGCTATGAGGCTATTTGAGGATGGACAGAATGCATTGCCAACAGACAGAGGCTAATACAGGGGGAGTGAAACTAATTTAATTTGATTACAGGATAAAATATATTTGAGAGCATGTGCATCGCAGCGTGTGGTTATGGTTATGACGTGAAACAGCAAGGACAGTATGTGCAGAACTGTATCCTAGGGGGTGTCTGTGGCAACCAGATCGGGGGAACTTTGATGTGTTGATGGCTTATGTGCTGTGTTCTCTTTTTTTTTTTCCACATATAAACAGCCTCAGTTGCTGATGGTTTTTAAGGTATTTGAAATGTTTTATCAACTGACAGCCCAAGCTAAAGACTTTATATTTAAAGCAGCAATTAGGGGTGCACAAATGGACTATTTCAAGCCTATCTCCGGTTATTACCCACATTCAACCCATTTGGTTAACACTGATGTGTCGACTGAGACCACTTTCTGCAGAAATAAGTCCGTAATCCTCACTGAAGAGAGATGAATATAAGGGCTATATCCACGGGTTGGCATATAGATTAAAACAGCAGTGACTCAGAAATATTTCACACCCAAAGCTGCAAACTTTCATCAAAAGTTTGGAAACATTTCCTCTTAGAACGCGTAAGAACTGAAGCTGTTACCTTTATTTTCGCTGAAAAATGGATACACTGTGGTGTAATGGGACCAGGCTAGACTGATTTGAAGGAGCAGAGGGCATGTCCCGATTGATAGATGGAGGAGGAAGAGGTAAAGCCTTGCATCAGGTGATTGTGTGTTACATGCACACCCGCAGGCAAACAAACCTTGCTCCCCACAAATCTGTCTGAGTTTAAACTGAGGCCAGAGGTTTGGTCCCAAGGACAACACTTTGTAGGAACACTTACCTTGGATATAGCACTTTATAAGCCAAGGCTGGTTAAATGTTTTGCGCACCAAAATGGGTTTTTGCCAGATGCTTGTTTTATGTTCTCTACTGGTCCCTTGAACAGCAGAACTGTAAGATTCTGTACTTTCTGTGGTCTCTAAACAGTTCAATTACGAAGAATATGTTATATTATTAGAAAATATATGATTTTCCTGCTATGTGAATATGTGCATGCTCAGAACCAGCATTATCTTAAACAAAACCTTCACTGCAGCCAATTAGAAAACAGATTTTTCTATGTTTGGTGGAATAATTACAGTATACATAATTTTACATGTATGTATTGTTATATTTTTTATATTTTAAAAAAGAGAGAAAGGGAGAGCTATCACAATTTTGAATTTCCCTTCTGGGATGAATTATTTTTTATTTCATTTCATAAACTGCTGAAGTAAAAAGGCCTCAGAATACAGTGTGCTGTTAGTATTACTACTATTTGTTCACTTTGAAAAAAACTTTTTATTAAGTAATGAAATAATCTGAAGTAAACTTTCCAATAACCAGAAAGTGCTAACTGGTTTAAGGTAAACAAGTGAGGTGGCATTGTGCCATCAGTAGTTGACATTATTGGCATTCACACTCATTATTATGGAAGAGATAATTATCTTAATTGGAAGCAAACCAATAGTAGAGAAAAATAATTGCAGAGGAGGATAAGAGTCATCTTCACTGTTAATCTTTGGGAAGGTCTTGGACATTGTATCATAGCTGGGGAGATGCCTTTCAGTCAAGCAAGTTTACTGTTTGCGCAGACTTGAACCAGGTTAAATGCAGTTTCACAAAAGTGTTTCCATTCACATAAGAAAAAAACCTTTTTTTCTCCGTATTTTTACACATACTACTCCTCCATATACTGAGTCCACATCATCTTTATATGAATCAAACTGAAACTGGAAACTTAAGCAATCACTGTATCACACTTTAGTTGGCAGTGTGTAAAAACTGCAAACGCATTTGTAATTATGCCAGTTTTTAAATGTTATCATTGACTGTCATTCAAAAAACATGAGATTGTAAGGAGTTATTTAGAATATTCAACATCCTATTATTAGTTGAGATCAAGGTATTATTATTGGCTGATTTCAACATGATTTAAAAAATAAAGCCACATCTCAATAAATATCCTGCTTAAAAGACTTCAACAACTTTCAAGAAAGCAAACATTCACCTAGCTCTTAGAAGAGTAGTCAATTTATCAATAACTTGCTTTTGTATCACTTTTTTTTTTTTTTTTTTTTTTTTTTACCACAGACAACTTTCCATTTTACAGCTACAGTTTTACATACCCTGTCATAATTCGTGAGTTCTTTTTGGCCTATAAGAAAAAAAAATTCTCAAGGACTTCTGAGTTTTAAGAATTATATAAAGTATATATACATATATATATATATATACATATATATATATATATATATATATATATATATATATATATATATATATATATATATATATATATATATATATATATAAAAACAGAGTCCAGCTGTATAGGGGAAAAAAAAAGCTAATGTCCCACCCTCTCATCATTGGCACTAATTACCTTCATTAATATTAATGTGCTCATTAGCATGGTGACAGAATGTGTTATTTATGAGCTGCATGTCCAAGTTGGGGGTAGAGAAGAGAGCAGAGTGAGGTCATTGAAGTGTAAAGCAGTTTGCATATGTGTACTTATACACTTCTTTCAGTCACAGTATGCATTCCCTTCTTGTTTGGTGTAATGAAAAAAAGGTGCTCTCTTCAAAGTTGTATCCTGTTTTACACTAATGGCTTGTTAATAATCCATCTTTAACAGAGTTAACCTTTTAGGGGATAAAGAGCCAGAGTCCAAAATTCAAAATCGAAGCTTATTAGCTTTGATGCAACATTCACTTTCATGGAAAAAACATGTCCAGAGGAAATGAACAAAACAGAGAGAGAAGCTGGGAGCTCCAGCGACTGGTGTGCTTGTTTGGCAACAGCTAACCCTGTGAGTAGTCGCTATGTCACCAGGCATACAGAAAGTCACTGTGGTGTAGCTGCTGCTTGGTAATCCTGGAGGGAGAGGAAGTCGCTTTATGCCTGCTGGCTGTTCCCTTCACAGACTTTCTTTGGAGCCGGATTCAGGGAAAATGGCATGTGGAGGGGGTTGCTATGCAGCCTGTGCACCTCTCCTCTCTCTTCTTCCTCCTTCTGATTGGTCATCTTTAATTCAGGTGCAGTGGATTGTTGCAGACCCCCTTAGAAGCGCTAGGAGGAGCTAAAAGAACCAGATTTGTTGTTGATTGTGTTCTCAGTGAACAATTACCAGGACAAAAATGACCAAATATTTTTAAGTTGAGCTTTGACGCTAACAATGCCCAACTGTGAAAAATCTGTATAATGCAGTATAGATTTACTCCATGAGTGCTGATGACAGTCAAACTTTTCCCATAAACTGCATCAACTGGATGAATGTTCTTACTTGCTTAAATGAGTAATACATTGCATTTTAGTGGCAATGTTTTAATCGTACAAACTCCCAAACTGATGAGCACATTAAAGTCAAAGCAGAGTTCAGCATCTTAGACAAGGACACTTGGGGTTTGGCCAAGTCATCTTGTTTTGCTTTGGAAAATTCCAGTGATGACCTGGAAGTATCTAAGTTAACACCATAAGAGCCAGTTTTTTTTTTTATTATTATTAGGGAAACTGTAATGCATACTTTATTATCACCTTTCGCAACGACAAAACGCTGGACTGGAGTTCCGTAATAAGGAGTTAAATCCTACCAACAGTATCTCTTTCTGCCTGCAACATTGCCAGAAGTGCTCATTTTTAAAAATGTGTTTTTCATTTTTATCTGTGATTAGGACTTTTTGTTTTTTCTTTTCCAAATTACCAGCCTTGATAATGAATACTTTAGCTATATTTTCCCAAATAGTTCCAGTAGAAATATATAATGAGAGAGTGGCTGAAGGGCTTCTCATGGAATTTTCAACACAACTTGGCTCATTCTCACTGTTGTATTTTCATAATGACATTTTTCCTTGAATTTTGCCTCAACTTCATGGTGTTTTCCAATAAGTTCAAGGAAAAGTGTTTATGGGAAAAGATTCTTAAATAAAATGTTTGTTTACTGTAGATTACTGGAGTGTAGCCTAGGATAAGTATCCTGGAGGATGAAAGCATCTGACATCTGAGCCACAACCAATTGGTATGATTGGGTTTCTCTAAATCATTCACTTACCATCCTATTTGACTGATTCCTTCATGCAATGACTCTAGTTATTGCTTTACATTCTTAAATGTCTTAGTTTATGTTAAGCCAATGTGCTAAGCTGTATTAATCAAAATGGATTAGTATCTGCCATCCCCATGTTATCGGTCAGACTATAACATATTTTTATTATCCGGGTGCAGTGTCATGTTGGAGATTTATGACACTAGCATCAACTGCTACATAGCTTGATATATGCACATTAATGGCCGTCTTAAGTCTTTATTATGGCCGATAAGACATGCACAGGGCTTCTTTTTGCATTAAACGTCTATACTGTCATTTTGAAAAGAATATTGCAAGTAACACCACCATCATGTCAAATACTATGATGACTCCCACACACTTTATTCACAGACATTGAGCACTGTAAGTCTCTCTTTTTTCTTCAATATGTGCAAGGGTACATGTGCATAAGAAGAATGACTCCTGTGGGAGACGAGATCATCTCCTGAGACAGGACAGAGTCAATATGAAGAGTTAGAGAGTCCACGGGGAGCGAGCCACCAGAGGCCGGACGTATACTGACTGATAAAGATGGAGAGAGAAGGAGGAGAGTGTGTGTGTACAGTATGTATGTGTGTATTTGGGTTAGGTACCAAGGGCAAGAGGATGAAGGAGAGTAACTAAGATCTTGACAAGAAAAAGATGCTGTTGGCTCTACAAATCCTGTGCACACAGTTTAACCAAGTACAAGTACTGACAAATAGAACTGGTGATTTGGGGATATTCTTTAAAAACAAACAAACAAAAAACCCCTCCTAACCATTGGTATCTGCCATTTTATTCAAGTGTGTGCTGCTGTAAGTACATACATTCAGACGACAAAGCTTCAGTTCATACTTGAGTTCAAGCTACATATTGCTCCTCTCTTTTTCTCTCCATGGTTTCAGTGTAACATCAAAATTTCTCATTTATCCATTAACACTTAAAAGAAAGACATTTACTTTTTGAGTGCCATTAGAAAGTTTTGAAGTAAAGACATCATTAAAAAGGGGTAAACCTTTCATTTGTTCAGTCATCCCGTGATTTTCATGGACTCAAAGTAAGCTCTCTGCAGCTCGTTAAGTAGGCGAAGAGAAACATTTCTGTTATCCATTAATGTGAGGCTTTTTAATAGTCAACTGTATGAATGCCTGAACCAATTTTCATTAGTGCTATTAAAAGACTTGCATAACGCATTGCAATCCCAATGTTTGATTAAATATGCCATAAACCACTGCTGATCATTATTTTAAAAATACAAATAATGGAGCTTTTGTTGACAGAGTAATGAGCAAACATTAAGTGATGTAATGATTTATGTAACTCTTCTAATGTGTATGCGTGTGCATGCTGTTTGAGGTTCATTTGTATCGTGTAAAAAGTTACTTTTTCCTAATATAAAATATTTCTCACTGAATTTGTACAGCTATACTTGATTTTTTTTTTCTTTTTAGTCAGTTTCTTAACTTAACAGATTTACCTCTTGAAAGATTGTTGTGTAATTCATTTACTGTTAACTGTTTTTAACTCAACTTTTTTTTTTGTCTACCTTATTGTAAATCCCCCAACACCCCTCTCTTTACCTGGGGTAGATTTTTTTAGGAGAGCTATATGTTACAGAAAAACTTGCCATATTCTCCCACAGTTACATAAAAAAAATGTTATTAAAGTTTCCGTGAAAGGCACCTCAGAGGGAAATTTACTGCTGGATTTTTACATGATTTTTTACATCTCGATTGATGTCAAACGTGCATCTGCACACACCGTTTAGATTCTAGATGAATCCTTAAATGTTCAGATTGTTTTTAGGAAATGACAAATTCTACAATTCAAGTGAATTTGTTTCTTTTATGGGTCAGATGGCAGTGAACTGATGTGCAGTGCAAGACATGAATAGGGATAAGTACTATAGTTGGTAAAAGAGACATTTCTAGTCATGTCTCACCCATTACATTACATTATTTATAATAATGACACTGTCCAGCTCCTGAAAATGACCTATGATCACTTTCAAAGATTACAACTTCCATTAGCTGTTAGAGCAGAAGTTTTATTAATGTGACAGTTGCACAACGCAAGGAAGATTTTTTTTATTTTTTTCCCCATATAGATATTTTCACCCTAACTTACAGTAAGTCAGGTAACATTACTGCCTAAACCCAACATGGAAGAAATGGAACAATTCCACCCAGCACCTTCCACCCCTTCCATTGTTTTTAAAGATCTCTTTCTGGCTTGTTAAAGGAATCACTTAAACATGAAGAATATGGAAATACTCTTGAATTATGTTTACTTCCTGTTGCCTTAGAGACAGTCGTGTAAAGGTCTCCCCTGTGGGTTTGTTGCAAAGACACAAACAAATCACTTATTTGATTGAGGACTTGCGAGTTGTTTTAAGCAAGAATCTGTATGATTTCATTTGTGGTAAATGTGACAGTTGTGGTTACATGGTGTCATATCAGCTTTGCTTGTTAGGACTTTTAGTTATATTTATTAACTCACTGGCTGCCATTCACATGTAAACACATTAATTCAAATCCGAACATTAACTGCCAATCACATGTTTACATGTTAATTGCGGGTTTTAATTTCTGGCAGAGCTTGTCAGAGAACCAAGTGTTGATCGTCTTTATTTCTGTAGTTTTCATCCGATCCAGTAGATGGCGGTGTCAAACATTATTAAAAAAAACCTATCAGGAAGTGGTGGTGTGCTTCTATGGTGCTGTGTAGTCAGCACAGGAAGTGCGCTCTGGTGTGCTCGATTCTTTCGCGGGGGAGAGAGAATATGGCGAGCGCTCGTAATCGAAGCAGTTTAGGCGACGGACGTTAGAGGAAAAAACTGATCCGTGACAGACAGTAACATGATCGATCAAAGACATGATCCATAGAATGAAATACAGCGGCGAGGTGCTCCAGCTTAAAGTGAAAGTAGATCAAACAGCGACAGCGGGTGTTTTTTTATGGTAAAAGAAGGGTCTAAGCTTTCATTTGGTACATTCAGTGTTTGTATAGGCATACTACACAATATTTTGTGACTCTCCAAAAATCTGTGAAAAAGCTTAAAAATCCTGGCAATATGGAGCTCTGCTCGGAAAAGGTCTGGCAGTCAATGAGTTAACATACTGTACGTGCACTGAATGGATAAAGCAATTGTTTGTTTTTTGTGGGGGTTTTTTTAGAATAAGGACATATAAATCATCCGATTAATATGTCTGGTCCACAAGTAATATGCTACCATTCTAAAACATGAACGAGAAAAGTCAAGTTTCATTTCATGCTGTGTTGAGGATTGGGATTTACAGAGGCCATTGCATGTTAAGGTTCCTTAATCTGTGTGTAATTTTGTACTGTGATAGTTTTTCTTTCTTTCACATATAAGAAAAAACATTCTCATGCTGCATATTGCAGCACTGCATCTTTTCACTCACACTGCTCCATTTTGGTGTCTCTTTAAGGCCTGAACTGCTGCAGTCAGCCAGCTAGTTCCTTGTTTGAGTACGTGTCAAATAATTGACCTGGCAGACATTGTAATGTATTTCATGATAATGTCAAGTTCAAATGAGGGTTTCCAGAGCCAGTGGCTTCTTTGGTGTAGAAGTCGGGTTTTGTATTTTTGCACACAGGCACATAAGATATACCGTACACAACCTGCAAATAACACGGTCTGTTCAACACAGAACGTTTTGTTTAGTCTGGATCCCATAAAAACATTCACAAAACGTTTAACCCCACTAACATGGGACATAGTCCTAAATATCTTTGAATGTTGGTTTTGTCTGTGGAGAGAATGGGTGTTTCTGCTAATCTTTTCTCGTCATTATCATGTTCACACTACCACTTGATCTCCGTGTCCACAATGTCTTATATAGATAGCCAAGCAGATGCTCGGAACATCTAGTTCTACATGCTGGGCAGACGTTGGCATTTCATGTGTGGAAATCTGAGGAAATGAAACCTAACAGGTCCAACATATCGGTGTGTGTTTGTATGTGTGTGGGTGGGTAAAAGTGAAAAACTGAATGTGAGAGAAGAGCGATCCATAAAAAGTTGAATAGCCTGAGGAAAAAGGGAGAAAGAAAGGAGAGATGGTGGAAAGAAAAAGACAGATCAAGCCTCCGTTGTACCTTTTCTCCCATGGTGCCCAGTTGTTGGGCTGCCTTTAAATTTGTCCAGGGACAAAGCAGCACAAGGTATAATCCACCTGCCAGTCCCGTTCAGCATCAGTAGCGTTCTGGCAGGAACATTCTGCCCTCCACTTAAACACAAAATACCATCAGTGCGGAACAGTGGAACCCATTCTCCTCTCCACTCCTTTTTTTCCTCCTCCTCTTCTCTGGATCACAAATGTACCACGAGGAAGCAAACGTGGGAGGTGGTGTAGAAAGGCTGGAGAAACAGACACTTGGAGGGAAAACAGACAGAGAGCTGCATTAGAAGCTGAGCCAGTATTAGCGAGAATGGCAAAGAGATGAGCAAAGACAGGAGATAAGACGTGGGGGAAAGAAATGAGTGAGAAAAGGGAGGCGGGGCGGTTTTTTCCGCTCCCTCTTCGCCCCGCTTGCTGGCGGCGAGGCCTCGGGAGAGAGCTGAGATTGATTGGTTCATTTGGATTGGAAAAGTGGATCTCTCCCCCGAAAAAACTTGTTTCCTTCCAAACCAAATGACAAATGAGCTATTGATTTGTTGTTTACAATCTGGGGTGCACAATGTGCCCTCAGTGCGCATGATGGACTTCATAATGGCCGAGTCTCTGAGGTTTACTGTCGGCACTCGCTGCTAACTGGCAGCTCTCCACTCTGCACGCCTACCAGTACTGTATGTGCAAGCCCGTAGTTGTTGCTCAGACGGTCCGCTGCGCTGTGCTCGACAAAAGTGACAACCACACTCTGATAGGAGCTCTGCATGTGCTCGGGGGAAAAAAGATGGCTATTGACAGAAGAAAGGAAGTGTCACAAACAATTGGAGGTGGTGGCTGGAATTTAGTGAAGGTAATAATCCATCTCCTCACAAACCACGCAAACCCTGAAAAGATGCTTTATTTCCAGACATTACTAACAGGATGTCAGTTTCACAGCATCGTCAGTGTGGAGCTTATTGTTGCGGCAAAACAAACCCTGGCTCTTGATCGATGTAGACAGAGAATACACTGTATGGGTGTCAGGCGATTGACAGGGTAGCCATGGGCAGACTTTCTGTTCTGATAGTCACAACAAGCCAGAGGTTATTGCCTCTCTGACCTTTGCTATTGATCCTTGCTGATCCTTGGAAATGTCAAGTTAAAAACTCCACAAGCCCCCCCCCCGGCTACACTTACTAAATACAATGCCCACACACAGACATACAAGAAACACACATACTCATGTAGCAGGAGTAAGAGGAAGATTCTTCAAATCTAATTTCAGTGTGAATTATAATAATGAAACAACATAACTGGATGCAAAATACATTTAATCAAAACAGTTATTTGTGTATTGTGTGTCTGTGAAGATTAAATCATTCACAAGGCGCCTAATCATCAATCTATTCTTCTAAATCCTCACACTGTTCATTACCATCAATGAGCTTTTGCAAAGAGGATGACTTTATTCACTGTTTAACACACTTGCATTGTTGCCTTATTTCCATATGAGCACGTCAAGAGGTGTTATGTTCATGTTCCAATGGAGTCTATTAGTTAACCTAATTTAAGATTTATCAGAAGACTGGTTAAAGTGCTGGGAAGATCAGCAAATAGGTAGATGTAAAGTAGATACGGAAATGGCAGGTTCATACAGGTCTGACATTTCTATAATAGGACTTCAGTAAATGTGGTAAAACATTCTCATTTATGTATTGTCGGAAAGTGAACACTTACAAATAGTGTAAATAATAGAAGCTACAGACATAGAAGACATTATGAATAATGTCAAGCAAACAAAGAAAGGAGAGGTACAGTATATAACTGCATACTCATAAAGAGAAGGTGTAACAAGCCAATGAGAAGAAAAATTATATCCATTCTTAAGGGGGAGACACCAGGCCGATAATTTGTCTGCCTGGTGTCATCGTGGAGTCTTTTGAAGTCAGGGACACGAGTCGGGTTCTGTACCATTGTAAGCCGTCGCCATTGTTGTCGGCGTTCTTTTCAGCTGATTGAACATGTTTAATCAGCATTGGTCAGCCATTAAGTCAGCGAAGGGCTGACCAATCAGATATTGAAAGCAGTAATTCAAACATACATGAATGTATATCTATAAGAAAAAGAAGGTGGCTCGGTCAGCCACAAGCTACTGAAGGCAGGCTTGAGTAGTTAGTTGAGGTGGATGCCACGCTTCCCACCATCCACTGGACTGTCCCACCCCTGACCCAGCACCTCGACGTCAAAATATCGTGGGTCACCACCACCATGCCACAACAAACCTGTTTGAATATGTGGGTTATTACAAATGATGTCTTAATGGATTGAAATTGAGTCAGTGTGCTCTGTCAAACTATTTATTGACTTGTGTATTTTATTTTTTTTACTTTTTCATCATTCAGCATTATCTAGTCATCAAAGCAAGCAGATTGGAAAACAGGTGGATGGAAAAGCAATTTATGTAAACAGGTTTTGGGACCTATTATCAAATCTGTGGTTGAAGAAAATTGTCTAAATTGTATCAGTATAAAATTCCTGTCTTACAAATGTTTGATTCATTTCTTACATTTGAAAAGAAGTTAATCACCATTGAACTACCTTATTCACAGTTGGCTGGCTTAGATTGTTCTCCACTTCAAGTTCTGCAGTTGGGTAGAAAAAGACTTGAATCTTTGCTTTTTTTGTTGTTAAAAAAGAAGAAAAAAAAGACTAACCTAAATCCCCAATTTAAATACCCTGATCATTTTTCAGAGAATTTTGGAAGCAACGTTTTGGCATTAAAGTGAGGCCTGTTTATGTGAACCCCTCAATCTGTTGCTTGTTTGCTTGAATATTTGACTGAATGGCCCCTGTCTAAGAGATTTTATTTTTTTTTAAATAAGATTTTACAAAACAAATTCTTTTAACACCAAAAGTATACTTTCGATCGGGAATTGGGCTTCAGGACTCCCTCAGCATTGGGCTTACCGATTCATTTTTTCACATGTGGCTACATTTCTTTTTAAGGCCAAACCTACACATTTCCAGCTCTTATTTCCACCTCAGCCTAGACCTGCAGTGCCAAGACAATGACAGAGGCCATGCGGGCTAAGAATAAATCAAAAATTGAAAGTGGAAAAGTTCTGACATTAATCTAAACTTGGCAGTTTGATATAGAAGAAAAGATAGAATCAAGAGTAGAAGCAGATTGGCCAGATTTTGATCTGTAACTCAGCACTTCTTTGGCGAGGAGCGAGGCTGAGGGTGCGTGGGTGGAGGGATTGTGTGGGAGTGAGAGCTAGATTGCTTCCTGCTGCCAGGTTAGGAGGAAATGACATCAGACGTGAGCTGAGAGGGGGCAGTGGAGGATAGGGAGATGAGAGGACGGAGTTTGGTTGGACGTAGAGCTAAGCCAAGCATACTCCAAATACATAACTAATGCTCTTGCAGTGCAGATGGAGTCCCCGCTCATTTATTGTCTCAATAATGCTTGTCTGAGGGTTTCTGCATCTGTTATCAGTCACAGAACCATCTTAACTGGGTCAAGACCGCTGGGGAGGGGTTGGAGTGTGTGTCAGGGGGGTCAGTTCAACCTCTCCTTCCCTCTGTCCCCCACTTGTCTTTGGAGCAGCAGTGGTGGCAGAAAGCACAGCTGGGCCCCTGTTATCACTCACTGAACGGAGAGTGGTCCTGGAAATTCAGAGTACCGGGACAGATATATTTGGACCATTTATCCTTTGAAATGCACACATGCGGCCAAGTGAAGGACACCTGGTGCATACTGGAGCTGCATGTGTTGTGTGACATACAGTAAATTCAGCTTTTGAATGTGTATTTGAACCAACACTGGAAAGCTTTATTATGGTCTAAGCCCCATACTAGGAAGTTGTTGTACAGCTATGAAAATTTGCTGAACTGCTCAATTTTTCTTGAATGCTTAGAGACACTCTCTATTCCATGCTTATATTTCTAAAAGGATATTAATCACGATATTAAATGAAAACCTTTTTTTAAGGAGAAAGTGGGAGAAAATGTGTGTGTGTGTGTATATATATATATATATATATGTATATGTATAAATTGTGGACATTGTTCTGTTTAACCATTCAAACATTTGTCAGATAACATTTTCTTCCATTGTCTTTGCTCTATCCAATCAAAACTTCAGAATCCTATGAGCCTCTTACGTTTTAATACTTTGGATCTAAACATTGCATATTCCAGTATTACTTTTTTCTTTTCTTTTTGTCTATTTTTTTCTTCTTTTCCCTAATTATAAAAATGACCGTACACTGTAATGACTGAATAGGAAATTTATTCTAAGCTGTTGGCACAAAAAACAAACGAACGTTCAGACAGTAAGTCCAGCGACAATATTTACTTTTGAGTAGTCTATAATAAACATTGTGTTCTATTAATATATTTTTAAAGCTATTTTAGGCATTAAGCCTACACTTGATTAAATTATTTATGACTAAATAATTTGAGGGAATAACACACACACTCATACACACACTGCAGTGCCCAGAGTGCCTCAGAGGCTGAAGGTTTAGTTGTGAGAATCAAAGTATTTAAGTAATTTGCTATAATTAAATAATTAATGTCCTCTCCCCCCAAATTTGATAAAATTGCAAACCTTTAAGACAAAATATTTAGTTTCTGACACCACACAACATCTTTTTGTCTGAGGCAATCCTGCAGGGTTCCTACATTTTCTATTATTTTTCTATTAATCCACTTTCATTATTGGCAGATTTTGCCATTCCTGTGCAAAATTAAAACTTCATACATACAGTATACTGTATATAACAAAGTTCTGTACTTTAAGGAGGTAGCTGACTTCATAGCCTCTGTTAACCCTCATCAAAACATTAAACCTGCTTAAAGGCTTTTGTTTCATGGTTTGCATGTTTAATATTTTGGAGTTTAAAGTTCCAAAATATATCTTAAATATATAACTACTCACAAAAAATACTCACTACTGTATGTGAAGACAAAGCTGTGTATTGATCCACTGAGCCTCTTTATCTATGTGCCTTGTATTTCCAGCTCAGTTTAAATTCCCTGGGCTGCAAAAGTCCTACGTTTTTCCTCCTCTAAATAATGCATCTCCTTTGGTTAAAGAAAACATAAAGGGACATAAATCTGAGACCAAACTGGTTTGCTTTATTTAAGATAAAGATTTATGAGCTTTACCTGTACAGATGCTTCACATTAAGTTTCTGGCATAATTTTATTTTAAGTTGGGCAGTTTCCCAAGGCTGTGTATAATCTTTTTTTATTCTAAATGATGTTTTTAGACCTTTATTAGTACTTCACTTTCAACATAATGACCATTTTGTACAACTAAACCAATTCAATTTGTTTTACCTGGTAACAACTAATTGGTTTAAGTTTATTCAACCAGTTTTGAGTCACTTTGTCAATTTATCTCATTTTTTAAGATTATTCTGAACCACTCTGACTCAGTTTCAGGGAAAGTCATCTTACCATTTTTCTTAACATTATAGTGTAAAAGCAAATATATAAATATTACACCTGTACATAATAGTTTAGTCGCTAGAATGGATGTTCTGCAAAAAGAAATACTCAAACAACAAAAATCTCAAGATGTCTCAACAACTTTATTTGTGCTGCCAACCTTTTTCCCTGTTGCCCTTCCTCATGAATTGCCGCTCAGCAGCCATCCATCCATGCAGACCATTTCCATCGAGGCCTCCGTTAGCTGGGTCAACCGAAGGTCCATGGGTATTGCTCAGGTCCTGTTAGCCTTGGCCTTTGCTGAGTTTTTTGTCCTATTATCTAAGAACAGTTTTCACATACAGTACTCTTTCCTCAATTTTTTAGGGAAACCTTGCTTTCTGTGCCAAATTCTTTTGGAATTACCTGGTTACTAGTCAAAAACCATGACGGCTAGAAATTTAGCAGCTAAACAGTCAAAACCATCCCTCACATGTCCTGCAAGTACAAGTGAAATTAGTTTTTTTTTCTTCTTTTTTAACCTTAAAATAAAATAATCTTATTAAAAACATATTTATAATACAATAGCCATAATCCATTTATTTAGAATTTTGTATTGTCAGTGGTGTTTTGGTTAAATATCAATCATGTCAGTGCAGAATAATCAGCCACAGTCTGTATGAGAGCTCATCAGAGGTTCTGTTGAAATAACATCCACATGCCCCCAAAACAGTAGGGGGTTAAACAGATTTGAGGGGACTTAACAGTCTTTCATAAGCTGTCTTACACATAACAAGAGCAATAATTATGCTTTTATCTGCTTTGGGGACTTCACTGATTTGAATTATCATTCATGCTGTATTGCTGTTTTGCTTAATTGGAATTTGTTAAGTGGGCTTTGTAAGGAAGCAAAGAGGGAATAAACAGATTTATGGGGAGCTCTGCCAAGTAAAAGGTTATGCATAATTTAAGGCGGATTACTTTGGTTGTAGAGGTCAATAAGGCTAAACAGACAAGAATCGTCAACATCCATGTAGGAAAAGGGGCGTCTTGGGGTCCTGACCTCCACCAGCTGTACAAACTCTTCATTAAAACAGATGTAAATGCACGCTCGTGGGCATATTGCAGCATGCATTGGCTCACACGTACACACCTTGCTGAAAAATCAGTGCACACATGAAAAGTTGACAGAAGGCGCATCGTACGTGTGCAGACTAATTATATATTGGTGTGTTTATTTTTGTGTGCAGCCTCAAGCCTTTGTTCTGCTCTAGTCAATGTATGTCACTGTGTCATTCATCATCAACTTCAACTAAGTCGCTGTCATTACCATCAGCCACATCATGATCACAGCTGTCATCATAAGCCATCATTAAAACGCTATACCTTGCTGTCACATATATCCATTTGTGACATTTTCTCCACTTTGCATTGTTAGGGACATGTTCACTCAGCTGGATATTGGTCAGAACAAACAGCTTTTTTTTTTTCTTAATCCTATAGTAAATCCTATGTTAACATAGTAGTTTATGACTTATTAAGCTGAACGCACCTACTTCACAAATTAACTGAACGAAAACAAAACATCTTTCTCATCAGTAAAATTTCTACTTTCTACATACTTAATACACCTTTAAATCATCATATGTGGTCTTGCATAGATAAAAAAAAACACCACTGTAAACCCTGTTGGAAAGCTTTGAATTGAACTGGCCATTTACATTTGATTTATAATTTTGGTGTGTATTGTGTTAATTTCTGAAAGAGTCAAAATTTTAAGACATTTTTGTTTGATTTCCATTTTTGGAAAAGTTGAGAAACGAGCCAATAAAGAAACATCTAGCGTATGCATTGCTCAAGAATATTCTCTAATTGTAAGAATAATTGGTGACAGCTTAGGGTGTCAGGATTGGGTATAAAAGGAACATCTTTCAGAGACTCAGTCTTTCCAAGCACAGATGGGTCATAGTTCATCACTTTTTGCCAGACTCCATCAATGACTCATCGGTAAGTAAAAAATATGTATATTTGTCAGCATATTTGTCTTTTAACATGTACAGTTCATAAAATTGTCGAGTCAGAGACTGAGGAATTCTCAGTCTTTTAAAAGCCAACGACATAAAGCACTGTTGGATGTGTCTGACCTTTGAGTGTGTGACCTCAGGCAGCACTGCATGAGAAATCATCATGGCTGTATTATTCAAATTAATCAAGGGGGAAATCAAATATGATCTTTTGGCAGAAATGCTGCAGAGGTCTCTGAGCTCATCTCAGATGGGCAGAACGACAGTGAAGAAGCTGTTATTCGACTATTTTATTAGTTCATATCTCAGTGGCTTTTTACAAAAAAAAACTTTACCATCTGGTTTTACATGTCAAAAAATTAGTAAAACCATTCAAGCCGACACACTGTGCCAAGATAAGATTCCAGTGTTTGAGATGTAGTAATATTTACTTCATTAATCCAAATTTGAAAATTGGCCTCTGCATTTTGCCCATCTATATGGATATGTATTAGTGTCCATCACATGGAAGACACTGTTAATCAGAGATTTTTTTTTTTTTTTATCAAATTAGTTGAAAAAATTAGATATTATAAATATTGATTTTTGCAGGATAGTGCCAGAAATGTTTTATGTCGATCAAGCTTGGCTCTGAATTGTGGCTTCATAGACTGTTTGATCTGACTGCAGGCAGGCAGGAGGAGCACAGTCTTCAAAAGAAAATGTGTAATCTTGTTTTTGACTAATATGGAAACACTTTTTTGTTGCAAAAATGCAATAATTAGCAGCAGCCAAGCAGCTAAATCTTTAAAAGTTCCAAAGGACAATCAGCAATAGCAACACAAGAATAAATAGGCGTTATCATGTCAGTTTCTTTTATCTGCTTGGACAAAGTGCAGACGTGCATTGTGAAGCTAAACTAAACTGTGGAAAAAAAAGCACTTAGTTTGGACGTCAATACAGACTTTCAGGTGTGAGAACCCATTTAATTATACTCACCATGCTTTGTAACACTCTCCTAATCTATAAAGCCATGTTAAAAGCCTTAGATATCAAGCACAATACAAACACTGCCTGGAGAGTATTGCATCCATGTGCTGCTTCCAGGTGTGTGTCTGGGGTTCACCCCTCAAAGCTGATGTATTGGTGCCTCTCTTGATACTGCTGTAAATGATCTCTTTCACGCAGACTCCTGTTCACACTGACATTTCATCCTCTGGCTCACTGTGCCTTTGGGCTCTCCTCCTTTGTGAGTGTGTGTCTGCTGGATGTATTTGCAAGTGTGTGTCCACCACTCTGGGGTTGCGTTCAGCTGTGAGGAAATGTCAGAGCACATCTGCAAAAGAATGATATCAGCTGTACCTGGTGGCCAGTACACTCACGCACACACACATATGCATGCATGCTGCAGAAAAACAAGCCCCAAGCAACGGCGTGTCACATGACCTGGCAGTTATGCACCATTGTGGCACCTAGCATAAACAGGATACAGAGCAAGAGGGATGTAGCTGGAAGCAGCGTTGTGGCAGCTGGACATCAGACATTTGGACATGAAAGGAAAGTTTCACTGATTCTGAAACTTGGAACATATATGACCCACATTATATACTAGGGGTAATGATTAATTTTCTTTACAAAGTTTGGCAATTAGGAAACATTTATCTGCTTCCTTTTCAAGACTCAAATGAGAAATTGAAGCTGGTTAGCCTGAGGTCGGGATGTTCTTCTCATCAGTAACAATCTGTCCATAAGTACAGAGGAAGCTTGTCAACATGTCGGATACTGTTGGTTCTCATCGTGCATGAAGAATTTAGTGTAAAAGAACACTACTTAAGCTAGCTGTTTTGCTCCGTTGCAAATCTTTCTGCCGAGTACAAACTTGTTAAGGTGGTGTGTTTTAAACAACCAAAATCATGTAAATCATCAAGAACCTGCAAGAACCTATTGGTTTTTATACCAGTGGATTATGTTGGCTAATATGATGCTGAGTGACAATGCTAAATGCTAGTTGCAGAAGAAGGAAGTAGGAACATTCCACATCTAGCACATTCTTAAACTGATTGTCACTTTTGTTTTGGTCGCTTGAAGAAGTTTTGCAGCTTTGGAAATGGCTCAAAACATGGTGGGAGATTGGCAGATTAGGATTACTGCCTAACAGAAATTTACTAAGAAAAAGGTTGAGTAACTTTCAGCTTTTTGCATCCTCCTACAACAGAGCATTGTGGTTACTATCAGGCAAGACATTTTAAAGCAGTGGTGGGGAACCTTGGTCCTCATCCTGCAGGTCTTTCACGTGTCCTTGCTCCTACACACCCGATTCAAATCAGGGGGTCACTGTCCAGAACTTGATAGGCTGTTAGATTCATTTGTTTTGAATCAGATTTGTTGAAGTGGGGACACATGGAAAACCTGAAGGAACAGCAGCCCTCAAGGACCAGGATTCCCCACCACTGTTAAAGGACTCAGGGTGAGATACAGAGTTCCATTACCACCAATTATCCGATTACAACGATGTAATTTGATGGCTTATAAAGCTAAGAGACAGTGTAGTTTAACTTGTATCAAACAACTTCAAATTAACTTTAATTTTTACAACCCACAGTTTATAGAAAAAGCAAAACCATAAAGACATGTTTTTATTTTGTAATGTGTAAAGGCAGCCTCAGTGGAAAAAGAAAAAAAAAAACATTTTCCCACCAGTCAAGCTATTCATCAGTAGATGAACAAGGACCCTCAGCATAAGGGCCATTGTAGGTCATTTAATTGTACCGCCATAGGTGTATACAAGCGTAGGCGTTCAGTTTATTAACCAAAGCACACTGACTCTGCTACAGAAGGTAATAACACTAGGCTAGCTGGTGTGGGATTTCTCTCTAGGTGTCACAGACAGGGATAAGACGATATATTGGTACTGATGATAAATGTAGATAGGGGAAAAAACACATTATATACTGAATAGCAATATACAGTATAATAATGTAAATCTTGTTCCAAGTCCTGTCCGATGGCCATTTACCTTTACATCAAGCCATGTTGTTGCCACCCATCAGTGCTTGGGAATAAACCCAAAGAAAGTAATCTGTAAAAGGGTTTGCTGTATCCAGGGAGTGCTGACCAACAGTTTTACTTCAGTGGGATGACACCGCTAACCTCACCATCCCCTTTTGGAGCCATCATCTTATGGTTCTGACGATGAAAGGGAGAATTTAAGTTAGTTTGCCCTGAAGTTTAGTGCTGTAGAATGGTGGCAGCAGCTGTGTTCTTTTACTACGCTGCTCTCAAGTTATGGTAGCAACTCACTGCACCTCAAAAAATAAGGCTCAATTTTGTAGGGATCAGAACTTAATAAATCATCAGATTGTTCATTTGTAGACCTCTTATTCAGTAGAGTAACTGCAAGATCTGAAAAAAAGACAGATAACAGCTTTATTAGACAAAAAAAAAAAAAACTAAGCAGGCATAATTGTCGTAAGCAAAAAGTAATTAGCAAGACCAATATTTTCATGATGGCACTTCAATCTCGGCACGCAACACAGCGTGATGCACTTTCATTTTCTCTATTCCTATTTGTTTCTGAACTCTTCTTAGTTTTATTGTGAGGCCGGAACTATGAATCGTGCATCTTAGCCAGTTTTCATCCAACATTTGTAAACTGGAATAATTTAAGTTCATGGTGCAGAACTCTTCAGCTGCAGTTCTTTAGGGTCTGCACTCAGATTAAGGAGATATTGTGTTAAATTTGACAAGGTTTTGGATTCATTTCATCTAAAATAAGGTTGTTTCCAGTAGGGAAGCCTTTCAACCCCACAGAGTAGTGACCCTCAAGGACTGGAGTTATAGAGCCCTGCCACAGTGCATTACCTGGGAGGGTTAAACAAACCTTTTTTTAAAAAAAAAAGTATATTCAATACAATTTCAGCTGGGTTAACATTTTAGGAATCTGCTTTTAACTGGACTGGACAATTATTCAAATTTTGCAGTACAAAAATGGTTTCAAAATTAGATTGCCTCAATTCTAAAAGAAGCAATTCAACTTAATTTCAGAAGATTCCAGTCTATTAAACCCAGTTGTGAAGCAGCACTGCCTTTCCCCATAAAGATGTTCATTAAGCACATCAAACAACTGAGAGGCAGCAGTTATCTCTGTTTTGGAAAATTTGAGCATTAAATATCCTATTAAAGCTTCTGTTTCTTTTTCTTTAATTTTCTAAATGAAAAAGTCTGTTTCATTAAGCAAAATCACTTTTTTTTTTAATTGCATGCACACAGAACAGAGGTATATTACACATTTTGATGATCAGAACTGTGGAGGTTCCATACATGGTGCTGGCTCCGTCTTATGCACACAAAACACCCACACAAGCACACATGCATGCACAAAGACAGGACTGGGGTCTGGAAATGTCAGTCAGCATGCTATCTCATTATTTCTGCCTCTTGAAGTTTCGTGAGTGCAGAGGAGCTATTTGGGACACAAATTCACTTCATCACAAAAAAGGAAGGGGGAAAACCTCAGGCTTTTAAAAAAAGGGGCTTGACAGCTTTTAGCGTGTAGATACTCATCAAGGCCGCCAAACGGGTGGAATAATCTTATGAAAATCAGGCAATAGACTGGAAAGGAGCAAGCATGGAAGAGAGGAGGTGAAGAGAGAAAAGCAAAGGATGGGAGACGGTGGGAGGACGAGAAGGGAAACAGTAGAAATTGAAGGCAGGCTTGAAAGTGCCAAAAAGAGAAAAAATAATGGTTGCGAGGAAGGGAGAGATGAGAGGGGAGATGAAGACAAGAGAAAATTAGCCAAGAGGAGCTCAGCTGTGAGGAGAGGCAAGTGTATAAAGAGATGGTGGCTAATTACAAAGCGCAGGGATTTATTTCTTTGCATTGGGTTTTTCTTTTGCATACTGCAGAACATCGCCCTAATTCCTGCAAGGCCTGAATCACTTTCAGGGAACGTCTGCCTACCACGTCAGGTCAGATAGCGCGGTTAATTATCCTGATAGTGGATCCACTGTAAAAGGAGACATAGGAGGGGATTTCCATGATTAAAGCAAATCTTGCAGCCCTAATGGCACTCAGTTGGGCCTTTTCAAGCCGTCTTTTGTTTGACTTTGTTGCCCGACATGTCGGAAAGAGATTATTATGTGTGTCTCTGGAGTGTGTTTGCATATCCGCAGTGTGAATGCCGGTGCGTACATCCTGGGAAGCTAAATGAAGTGCTGCACAGAGTGGTCTTAAATTGCCAGATCACTAGCAATGAAATTGGGTGTGCATGCTTTCATGTGTACAGTTATAGTGGAGGAGCTACAAAAGGAGAAGATTTCGACATATTCACAGCGTTGCTTTGTGAAATGAAGACACAGTGAATTTGCTTAAAAGGCCATTTGACTCGGCATAACGGGGCACGGTGAGGCCTGAGCTGCGTGCCGATGCATTAAGGAGTAAGTGGGCAGTGACTAAGTGACAAATGGCAGAGAAAAGTGTTTGTCTGAGCTCTGTTTTGTAGGCAGCTCTTTATAGTGACTTATGAGGGATGCTGATGCGCTTTTGTCCGTGTCAGACTGTTGCACGGTAATACACAAGGTCTTGACTTAACCCTTTCAGGCGGCATATACAGAATTGTGAAAAGAATTTTCATGTTTCCAATTTTGTAACTAAATGTTGGAATATTCTCCCCGACTCAGGCTGAAAACCAGAACTATGATGACAATTACTGTAGCAGATCAACTTAATTAATAGCAATTAAACTCTTCTGATTGAGTGTATGACAATTTAGTGACTTGGTATATATATATATATATATATATATATATATATATATTTTTTTTTTTTTTTTTTTATGCAAAAACCCAGTTTCAGTTTAAATCTATTTATTTTTTAATGGTCTAAATTAAAACCATGATGTTCCCATTGTGCTGTTGTGATGCTTTGCAGCTAAATCCCTGACAGATAGATGCTCATTCATGTTCAGTAACTTATATAATGGAGGATAAGGACCACAGCTGTGAACCACAGCAGATGAAAGGGGATAAACTGGAAGGCAACAGGGAAGTGAAGATCGGAATATGACTTCAATCCTATATTTTTCTACAACTGAATTAAAATTTTTCAAGCAGGTATGAAAGTGACTCATCTGTTGAAAAAACGACAATTAGGCACAAACGGCACACACGCACATATGGGGATTTCCCTTTAAATCCAGTGGGAAGTCTGCTCAAACTTTTAAGCAGTTGTGTGAATATGAAGAAATGTAACTAAAAATAGATGCATAAATAGAAATCTTTTTTATCCGCTCACTGGATATTTTCTCTTTTTCGAACCATTCTCCATAAACTCTAGAGATGGTTGTACAGTAAAAATCCAAGTAGATCAGCAGTTTCTGAAATACTCAGACCAGCCCGTCTGGCACCAACAAACATGCCACGTTCAAAGTCACCTTTCTTCCCCATTCTGATGCTCTGTTTGAAATGCAGCAGATCGTCTTTATCATGTCAAGATGCCTAAATGCATTGAGTTGCTGCCATGTGATTGACTGATTAGAAATTTGCGTGAACGAGCAGTTGGACAGATGTACCTAATAAAGTGGCCGGTGAGTTTAGATGACCATTTAAAACAATTTCTGCACAATTTTTGTTTCATTTTTCCATTTGTGTTAACCTTTTCTGCCACCCAAGTCTTGATTATTGTCATTTAATCCATTTATTTATTTGTATTTGTTCTTAAAGTACTAAAGGTACTGCTGTTAATCACTTTCGCTTTCCCAGTGGAGTTATTAGTGTAAGATGTGTTGCCCATTTGTGTTGTGTAGTCTTGCATATGTGAAGTACCATCTTGTGTTACGTGCTACCATTGCTGGATGGTAACGTGTTTTATTGGGCCAAAAATGGTCAAATCTCTCAAAGAAAAAAATAGAGAAACAGGGTTTCACACAAAAATCTTTCTGTTAAAGAACAAATAAAAACCATATTCTGGCTTGGACGGCTGTGGCGAAAGCTCCCGACTCCGTTCTTGCGCATTCTTGGACTTGGTGGATGCATATTGCCTGAGTTCTTAAAGTTACAAATCTAAGGAAATTTAAGCACATTTGCAACAACTGTGTAACATCTGCTAATTAAGAAGCAAGAGTTGTGCTGAAATCTGATCTCCTGCAGCTTCTGAACTTCTTTTTTGCCCATCAGTCACACTGCGTTCAACCAGTTGCTACAGTATACTGATCATAAATTTGCTATAATTATATAACTTCTAAACGAGTTTGCAGTGGGCTGATTTTTAGCATTTGGTGTAAACAGACAGATCCAGACTTCATGTTCTAGAAAAGTTTGTGCCTTTTGCCTTATAACATTTAATCTTATCAGTCAACACAGCATTAACATTTTATGTGCATTCTAAAACAGCACATCCAGCAGACACATTTAGTCTGTACAATGACACCAACAAGCAGATGCAGGGACCTGAATCCGATATCTCACAGTGCAAAGATGCTCTTCACTGCATGCCAAAGCACAGAGCTGGGAAATGTCAAAATAAGAGCCACAACAATTTCCACAGCAGATAAAACTGTGTGGCGTGCAAAATTATGCATCCGTGCATCAGCTGTCGGCATATGAATAAGACTTGGGAGGAGGCTACTTGTGTTGGCTACTTGTCAAAGGAATTGCAAGTTGTGGAAAGGTGCATTTACTATTCAAAAATGTCTCTCTTGTCTTTTGTCCACCCACCATCAGCAGCCCTGCTGATTGCTTCAGACCATATCTGATCCATGTGTGCAGTTATCTTAAAGGCTTTTGAACTGCTATTATATATTTGCATCTTTCAGTTGGTCCACTTTGTTTCTTCTTCCATCTTTTTCCTGACGTGGCACACAGAATACATTTGGCCAAGATGTCTGTTGACATGAGTGTTATCAACCATTTGATGGGAAGATAAATGTCTATGTTGGGTCTGATAACGTTCTCCTTTCTATTCCTTTTCTTCTGCTGTTGAGACGGCAGCTGATACCTTCACATTAACTTACACATGTGGTCCCTCATAGCTGTTTGTGTGTGATTATTTATGTCCATTCTTCCTTGCACTGGGCTTGTATGGGATGGTAGGATGTATTTATTTCATATCCCCTTGAATTTAATAAGTTTCAACACAAGCCAGTGCCCTCACACCAGCAGCACAGTAGTGATATGGTTGAATGGTAACAGATAGTGCCACTGTGAGCCAAGATGCTGCTGGGAGATGAGTTTAGTTAGTGATGCGAGACCAAATGTGACAGATAAGGCCTGTGTCTTAACTCGTCTTTACGGTCGCTGATTGCTCATATGATACATCAGTGTTATTGGACTAGTCGACTGCGAGTAAAAAGGTCCACCATTCTTCAGTCTTCATGGTTCTTTGAAATTGGAGTTTCAACATGTGCAAGCTGATGCATTTGCAATTACACTGTTGACTGCAAATACAAGAAATATGCACCAACACATTTATAGGAAAAAGTGTAAGAAATTGTGTAGCTTGAGAAATATGGGTTAGAAACAGATAACAGGTTTATGTTTTAAAGTTGACGTTAAACACTTTTTCCATCATTGTATTGTTTTTTGGTGTTTTGGACACATTGGAAAAGAACAAGCAAAAAGTTGAATAAGATATTTTCAAGAGGGAACATACTGAAAGATGCTGCATCAACACTTATGGCTCATTCAAGCTCACTTTATGCATGTAAATAGGCATGTCCTCTACACTGGTATGGTTGTTTAGCAATGTGTCCACTAGAGAGAATTTAAGAGTTCAGCTACAATAGGAATCATGGCGACAGGCAGAAAGCATGATCAAGTACATTCTCTGAGAGACACAAAAAGGGGTAGATGGTAGTGATATGTGAAGCCATTAAATACATTTCTACTTCATCTTCATTCCCTCTGCTGGTCACTGCTACATTGGGCTACGCATGTATAAGCTCTCTGAAAATGGACCAAATTCTCCAATAAAGGACTTTAGAAAATAAACAAAATACTCCAAATACACATTTAGGGAATTATAGGGGAAAACCCTCCAGCACCATTTATTTTATTACAAGTCTTTTATCAGTTCAGAAGGTTTCTCCAGACTTCACAAACTGCGTGAACAAAGCTCGTATGACGTAGTATGTTTGTGCTGATTACCAGTGTCTTTGTGTCAATGGATGGATGCCCTGCCAAAGAATGGGATAACTGGTGGAAAAAAAAAGAGGAATATATTCCATAAGAAGAAAAAAATAAAATATTACAACAAAAGAAGAGGAAAAAAAAAAAAACAAAGTTTTTTTTTTTGTCAGTTTGGCCTGTAGAGTACTTTTTGCATGTTTTTATATGAATGTGAGGACGAAGAAGTAGTGCCATTTTTACATAAAGTCTGGGAATTAGTGGGAGGAGAGGTGTGGTGGTTTGTTCTGGTCCATAACAGCAGTGAAAGTAGGTCTAACGAATGGGGATGCATTTAGCATGAATGTTCACATTCATGCTAAATGCAGAAGAGAGACATTGATCACTGATACCTTGTTAATATTCAAGTAACGCCTGTGATGGGACGAAGTAGCCTGACTCGAAGTTGCTAATTTTTTAACTTTTTCTAATGAATGTTTTGCTCTGCATATCAGCCACTGCTATTCCACTTTCTGAAAAAAGCAGGCCCACCATGGCTTTGTTAGCACTTAAATAGCAACAGAGAATCAGCACAATAAATTTAGACAACAATAAAACATGCTACTTTTGGGCACAAGTCACTTTAATCAATAGATATCAAAAAGTTTAAAAGCTTATCTGATAAAGATGATGGTAATAACAAGTTGGTATTGTGTATAGCACCCTACCCAACAAACTTAGAAAATTGCTAACCCAGAACAAAGGAGACAAACAAGCCAGATTAGCAACCAAATATTCAATGTATCCATTAAACCATACCAAAGACCCTCAGAAAAACAAGAGTTTTAAGGAGGGTTCAGGAGATCATTGAGTACAACAGACAGGAAGTTCCACAAAGTGGGGATAGGGACCCAAGGGCAGTCTCGATACGTCGCCATATATCCAATCCTTTTCTGAAGTCCCAATCAGAAGTTTCTTCTTCATATTACTTACTAAAATCTAACCCTAACCCTGGCTAGGGTTGTCACGATACTAAAATTTAATTCTCTATCGATACTAAAGACGGTGGTCGATACTATTTTCGATTCTGAAAGGGAAAAAAATCCCCCCTCCCCCCATACATGAATGAATAAAAATGACATTTCAAACAACACAACAAAAATATACGAATATATGAGAAAAGACCTTAAAAATGGAAAATAAATTACTTTTTTTTTTTTTAACATGTCCAGCATAATAGAAGCGGAATGGGGATCTTACCGCTGTGTTGTGCCAGGCAGATTTGCTTTAAATTAAGATCTAGTTTGTGTAGACATGCAGTCTCCAACTGCTTACTGTGATTCAGAAGAGACAAATCAAAAACTTCAACCACCAGTTAGTGCACTTATTTTCGTGTCCTTTTCTTCACAATACTTGAGACCAAATCAAGTAAACAACAGAACAGACAAAGTAGTTGGGGTGAAGCTGCATAAGATGCTGCTGCAGTACGAAGCTCGCGCTTCTACAAGGGGGCGGGGTCTGCGGTAGCAGCTGCGGCTCGTTGAGAAGTGTAAACAATACGTGTTTTCACGCCAGTCTGCGTGACTCTCCAGTAGTACTGGATTTATCGCTAGTCACTTGCTGAAACAAAAAAAAGTTAAGAGAGGTCTAAAGTTGCTAAGTTAACCACACTGTAAACAATGGGTCCTCCAGGGAGATGCTGTACAGGAGGGGCTGCCCGCAGCGGTGCCTGTTTAAAATTGAAGAGCAGCTGATGCTTTCCGAGACTCAGCAGACGCCAAAGTGGCATTTAAATATCAATACCAGAGCTAATTAATATCCAACTAGATGCTAATTTTTAGAATCAATTAGTATCTGAGAATCGATTTTTTTTTTTTTTTTCACACTAACCCTGACCTTTCCCTAACCACCCGATTACACCATACCATCTGTTTGCAAGCTGCAGATAGATGCTCTTGGCAGTGTTTAACTAACTTCCGCTTGAGACTTCCTGTATACAGTAGATTGGATGTATGGCGGCGCCCTTGTGGGTCACTGTAACTGCAGTTAGGTACTCTTGAAAGTGGGAACTCTGACGGAAAAACCCAATCTGTTACAAACTGATTCGCAGCTCGGTCTGCATTATTTGTGGATGTCAGTGATCAGGAGGGCTGTACCAGGTCAGTAAGGTTGGGATATACATCAGTGCAAGGCCATTTAAGGCTCTGAAGGTAAGCGGTAAGATTTTGAAATCAATACAAAATCTACCAAGAAGCCAGTGAAGGGAAACAAGAACAGGGGTGATGTGCTTATACTGTTCTCAACCAGTAATGAGTCCAGCTGCAGAGTTTTCAATCAGCTGAAGTCTAAACTGGCAACAACAGGAAAACAGAAAGTTTCTGACTTAAAAAGTTTAGTCATTTGCCTGCAGAGTCTGTATATTGAAAGATATCTGTTCAGAGAGATTAAACAGATGTTAGCCTGCAAGAAGAGAAGACTCATGTCATCAGCCAAGTCTAACAAACCAATATGACTTTCCTCAGATGCTGCAGATGCTCCTCGGGTGCATTGATTCAACTGTGCTGAATGTGAACACTTTTCTTACCTCTAACCTTGTCGATATGCTGAAATGTTTTATTCCCTTGTCATATGAGTCACCAGGAACATCTATTATAGTTGGCATAAGATGAATGTATAAAAAAAGCTGCTGCTGTGAAACTGGACCAGCAAACCAAGACATTTTTTCAAAAGACTTCAAAAAGATGCAATGCTAACATACGACACAGCTGCCTTTAATCTGAGAAACAATTCATATCAGAGGCAGCCTTCTGACCCATTGTTAATGAGAAAAATTTTGATTCAAGCAGCTGTAAGTTGGGGTGGTTATTGTCATAACGTTACAATGTCAGGAGGATAAAATCTCCATTAATCATCCCTCAAACCAACTGGAAATCTGTTCTGTCAACTCAAAATGTCTGCGCGGTTCTCATTATTAAATCTTATCTGACACAACCGTGATAACTTATCTCTCAACTGTCATCACTGATGGAGCTGTTTTCTAGAGCTTGCTGTCAAAAATGACATTTGTAACACACATGCAGAGAAGACCACTTGTGCACACGCACAATGACGCTCATTACTGATGTTTACCAGGCATCGCTATACATCTTCATCAGCCGAGGGTCACCTCGCAGGATGGCAATTCAGAAGGCAAACGAAACCCGTTAGTGGAGTGAATACGTGACCTTCCTGACAACAATCGTTAGATGAATTCACAGTATTGGATTAAATAACAAAAGGGGGGAAATGGAAAAAAATAAAATAACCTCTTGAAAACATGGCCAGACCTTGGGTTATTACATCTGACAAGTTTTTTTCCTTTCACCGCAGTGAATTGTGTTTTCAATATGTCCTCTCATTTTCTCCTGTGCCTGCTTCCCTTTCCATTTCCACAGACTGCTTTATATCCTCGGCCCTACACCACACTTACTGATTCTAAGATGTAAAGACAGATTAACATAAAATGGAAATTTCCCTTTGCCACTGGTATATTGAACATAACGCCCACAAAAGAATCAATACATGCAAGAAATTAACTTCCGATAAATCCTTTATAAGAAAAAAAAAAAGATCTAAAGAAGTAAGAAACGAGGTCTGGTTGAGTCATTGTGTATTTTTGAGCTTAGAGGGTTGGAAATTCTTGGAAATGGTTTCCATTTAAAGAGATGTGTTTTGCATGCTGATTGTAAGAGAGCATGGAATCACTGAAAAGTGGATTGCTTTGTCAAGTTTGTTGTAGAGATCCAATTTGTTTTGATGCGGTTTGATACTATAACACTAAAATACTGACCCCAAGATGAAACTGAAGCAGCTAGCTGGTCTCCTTGGCAACACCTCTAAAACATGCTGAGCACCATACATAGTACTCTTAGCTTGTAAAAGCATGAGGCTAATGATAATTCAAGATTGTGGATGATAATATTGTGAAACGTCAGCAAAATCTCAGTAACTGTAGCTTTCAGTTGCTAGATTACAGTATATTCTACGTGGTATCAAAGGATGCATGGAAAAGACGTGATGATGTGTGTGTGGAAGTCAGACTTGTACCATAAATATGAAAGGGACTTTAATCAAAGCCACATATCAAGCAAAAAAGGTTCAAACAGAAGCCAAAGGGGGGTTGTTGAGTCAAGTCCATGTTTAAAGTCTGTTGAGCTGGAACTCTGAACCAGAAAGTGCATGGAAGAAAACCCTAAAATATGTTGAAACAGAAGGACACAGAAGATTATATTGATTTGGGGGAGGAAAAATACCACAGACTGTACGCACTCAGCTGGCAACAACAATGCACCTGATTGCTGTTACAATGGATGTCATTTATATTTATGTAGAACAACGGGGGGGGGGGGGGGGGGGGCACATTCCCAAATAATACCTGCAGGGGAAAAATACTTGTGAAAGAAGGCTGAAGTAGTTTTCAAACAAGTTTTAAGAACTTTTCTACTCATACACGCCGATGGTAGTTTTGTTCTCCCTTTTTTATGCAACATTCAAGACAAACTAGAGTGTCAGTAAAGATTTAAAGAAATACTGGGAATTCACAAGGTTTTAATCTTTTGAAGATACAGTATAAACAGCTCAACTCCAACTTATGTTCTCACCTCTGCACATTTGGCCAGTTGAAGTGCAGAATAGTCATAATTTTCTTGACATTTTTCCCCCTTTTTTTAAGACAAATTGTCTTAAGGTCAATTCGGACTTCCTGGTGTGATGTGTCTTATATAGACAGCTGACCGGGAATTCCGACGTGACGTGTCATGAGAACAGCTGACTGGGCACGACAACTAACAATGAAGTGCTCGTGCCGGTCTCAACTGTTCTCTTCCGGCCCCCCCGCTGGTGACTGAGGATGGAATCCCAGGTGTGTGGGAGCAAACATGCCCCCTCGTCCCTGTTCATGGCGTTAGTCCCTCGCCTTCGTATCTCAGTTGCCTCCTTGATCCATCTTTTGAATTTATTGGTTTCCGTGGTGATTACTTAGCTGCTGACCCAGTCCATGATATGGTTGTTCCTTCTGCAATGGTCCGTTATGGACGATTTCTTGTTTTCTTGCTCCGCTGTCTGTTTTTTTGTCCTTGTGAATCTTGTTTCCATTGCTTTCTCACACTCCTTCTGGTGTTCTGATTTCCGCGTGATGAATGTCCATCCAGTCCCTCCTACATTTGTTTTATTGCACGATTTGCATGGGATTTAGTAGATTACATTGCATTTTTTGTCTGGCGTTGTTGTCTTTTGGATGGACGAAATGTAGCCTTGACTTATTGTGGGGTTTTATGGCTGTGTTTATTTGGTGCTTTTCCATGATCCGTTGTATGGGTTCTGTAATTCCTCTGATGTATGGTAGGATGTCTTAAAAAAGTCAAAATTATCATGCTGAAGACAAGATGAACATCCTGAATAAATTATGGGGCAGAATAGTCATATCATTTTGGAAAAGTTTAGGGCTGCCACAAATTGGTCGATAAATCATCTAATCATCGACTGGCTCAAAATAGTCGGTGACTAATTTAATAATTGGCTAATCATTTATTATTCATAAGTTTTGTTTTTCCTCTCCAAATTGCCACTATACCTTCTAATGCCTTTTCCACCTCTGTCTGGTCAACTTTTCTTCAATTGTATATTGACATAAATAAACACACATACAACCAGTCAAAAATTTGGAGACGTGTTTCAAGTCAAAGTCAACTTTATTAACAAATGTGCTACATGTTAGCCATACAACACAGATAAAATTACAGTCCTCTCAAACCCACAGTGCATATAATAAGATATTATAAGCTATAAGATAAAAATATAGGAATCTGCTCGGATAGCCTAGAAATCTAAACACAAAACCTCAGTTTATATACTAGAGAAGATTACAAATTTACAAATGGGTTGGCAGTAGACAATGTGATCCGTATTGGAATCCTAATATAGGAAGTAGTGCAGATATTACAGTGCAATGACAAACAATGTTACTGTAGTATGTAACAGTAAAGTTTGACAATGTAACAGTACAGTGGTCCTGATGGACAATAGTGCAAATAGTCAATGTAAACATCTAACTGTACATGTACAGTAAGTTTTTAGCAATGTTACAGTGCAGTAGCAATAGTGCATATGGCAGAGTAAACTGAGTAGCAGTCCTGATGGATGCAATAGTGCAATATGTAGTAGCCTAGTGCCATTTAGTACAATCTTCTGCAGTGTCATCTCTCCATTAGATTCAATGAGAACATGTCTAAACTTTTAAGTGATTCTGTAAATATGCAACAATTTAGGTATGATCCAATTAGTTGATTAATTGCCAGAATAATTGGTGACGAGTCAATTATCAAAATAATCATTCGTGGCAGTAAAGGTTCCACTTCTGGGGCCAGCCGGTTTAAATTTAGAACGATAGAGAAGGTTATAAAAAGAGAGGGAGGGGGGGGGAGGAGGAAAGGGGGGGGGGGTTGTAAAGTCAGCAGGGTGGTCTTAACTTTTCTATGAGGTCTGGATATAGCGCTATGACATGACGCTTTGTTTCAAAGCATCCCGAAGCCCATGGAGATACAAACTCAAGGGGACTGAAAGAAAAGCTTGAATGGGGCTAACAAATGGATCTGACAGATTATTATCATCTCTGCATCCGATTAGTGAGAAAATTGCACGATGCAGGAATTCGAGGGAATGTGTGTACATATCATATACACGCTATTGACTCTTCAAAGCGGAACATGGTTTATACAGTTCATGTGCAGCTAGCCTAGAGGCAAACAAGTACTTCAGCTCCAAGTAGCATGTCAGCAAAATGCACTCGACAATAATAATCCTTCATATTGTTGTCAATTTAAAGCTCTCTCTTCACTTTGCTGACACAATGCTCATAGTGCATATTATTTGGCCATGTAGTTCTTGAGAGGATAAACATTTTTCATACTTTGACTGCTATATAGATATTGTTTATGGTGAAGGGATATTAGCATTGAATTCCATGCTTGCTAATGATTTACAAGCACAGCTATGACGGCTACTGAAGGTGCCCTTAGAGCAGATTTATAGACATGAAAGCGAACACACTTCTTTCAGGTTATATAAGAGAGCCAGTATACCGTGAAGAATATGGGATATACATGCTCCATCATTCACTCTGGGTTTTACCATTAGCCAATGAAGACTGCTATTTTCTATCCTTAAATGCACAGCAATACACATTTAAATTTATGCATCCTTCTTCCTTTATCTTGCCCCTGTCCTGTAATGGTCAAGAATGTTATCTTGATATGCCTGTCCTCTACTACAGTATGTTTCCATTCATATCACTTCTGCTTTTGTCTTTCTTATTTTCATATTCAAGAACATATGTTACTTGGATTTTAATCTTATTTTCTTTTCTTCTTTTTTTTAAAGATTACGAGCCAAGACGCAGAGCAGTGATCAAACACCTTATCTTTGTCGGAGATTTCTTGTTAGACAAAAAAAGAAAAAGCTTCTCATTACACCACATGCAGTACATAATGACCCTTGAATTCTCTTTCGCTCCTAACGGCTTTTTGCCCAGCAGCCATAATTTTCATGAACCCTGTTGAGCTTTTGCAGACCAAAAAAGAAAATGTTTGTTTACAATGAAATATCCACAGGGTGCCTTTAATGTTACAGAAGTTGCTGGAGGAATGCTTTTTTTTTTTTTTTTCCCTCAAGACTGACGCTTTGAGACTGTTATGAGGTTTGATGTGTCCTGATAGAAGTGAAGATTTAACATTTATGCTCCTTTCACATTTTACATTCTTGACTGAGTCTGCTGCGTTGCCTCTAACAAACGGTTAACTGCAGACCGCTTTATTTACATCTAATTAAAGGCTGCTCAGATGGAGGACGGTGAATCTGTTTCTGATCATAGCAGAGCTGTAGGACGGATAACTTACTGTACACCTGTAGAAGTAGCCCCATCAAATTAGTATACTGTAAGTACTCTTTCATTGATATTTTATTTGCTGTCAAAGTGGGTTCCTTTTGCCTTCATATAAAAAAATCTTAAATTAATTTGCAGCTCTTCTATTAATACATAGGGTGGCAAAGGTTTTAGTTGTGATTCAACCCCTGCTGTTTCTGTTTAATCACTTTTACTCATAAATGTATACGCTGTATTTAGATATATGCAGAATTCGATATACTATACTTCAGACACCTGATGAGTGCCTGAGTAGGACACAATGATCCACAAATCTGCTGTCTTTTCTTAAGAAACACAGCATGTGATTTACTTAGTTGGAAAGACTAAAAAAAAACTAATTTCCCATGGTTTCCTCAGGCCTCTTTGACGATAAAGCAGATATTTTCCTCCTTTTACTGCTATATCTTGCCTCATGATGAAAAAGCTGGTATGATTTCAGGTTCAATACAGCTTAGTCTTACGGAATGTCAGGTTTTCATTTCATGCACACTGCCTGCAGAGAGACAAGGATCTTCAGAACAAAGCTCTGTGCCTGAAGTCATGGCAATAAGTCCTCCCCAAGCACCAACAACACAGGCTGGCACAGAGAACAAAATAATTGTACAAAGTAACTAACAATTTTTGACACAAAAAATTTCCAAACTTTACTACAAAATACAGCTTGATGCGGGAAGGTACAGCATCTTTACGCTTTTTCCACCTTATCATACAAATCAAGTTGTCGTCCTGCTCTATTTTTCAAAAGTTGTCACTGCAGAGTCGATGCTTTTTCTAGGATTTAGTTTATACTGAATGTCTGCAAAGAAAACAGCATATTTTCATAGAGACAGCTTTGTGTTACTTAAATACTCAAATGGATTAAATGGTAGCTAACCTATTGCTGCTTTGCTACATCCAATAGGAAAATCCAAGTGGACATCAGTAGACTTCTAAACAAGAAATCCAGCAACTACCAAGACTGGGAAACTATTCACAATTGCTGAAGTTAGTAGGAAGTGATTTTTTTTTTTTTTTTTTTAACTTGTCCTGTCCTGCATCATAGCAAGCGGAACAATGGTCTGCCTGCTGTTTTTGCGCTAAACACATTTACTTTTCCGAGAGAAGCTTTATGGATATAAGGCTCCTCTTAATAAACAAGAATTATTCTTTGTTTTTCAATTAGCCGATTGCTGAATTTACATACCTGACAGGGCAAAAGAAAGAAGACTGTAAACAGAAGAGAAAAAAAAGATAGAAAACAACATCAGCTGTTTCATAAAGGGGCAAACTCCGCTGGAAAAGTGTGAAGCTGGGCAGTTAAGTTAAATAATTGTAGTTCTCCCTTCATCCACTAGGGGCTGGCTCCAAAACGGAGCAAATCCCCATAGACTCCCATGTTAAAAAGGCCAACTTCACAGCAGAAATAAACATGTTTACAGCCTGGTTCAAAAAGTCATTTTAGGTTTAATAAGTCAAGTTTATCTTCCTGCCAACTGTGAGGGAGGAGAATTTTTTCTTTATAAGTCATCTGTTTAGACGGCATTTAATCTTATAAATTACACATATGTAACTAGGGGCGTGTCCTTTTAACTGATGCGGGACAGGTGGATTTTGCGGGTGGCTAATAGCTCCCTCTTGCTCCCAAGAAGGCCTCAGCCTGTTGAGAGTTTCACATGGATTTGTGGTTAACAGCAAGGTTGAGCATCTTACCTTTAACCGCCTCTTGTCCATTCCTGTTCATTTGGATGTCGGTTAGCATTGCTTGGCTGTAAAGATGGCAACGGTGGGAAATGCCCACTGGCTTCCTTTCCCCTATTCAGACGTGACCAGATACTACGTCCTTTTTTTGTTTTTTACAGTCTGTGTTTAATCCAAGCCAGAAAAAATAGACAAGCAGCTGCTACACTTGTAAGGAAACAGAAAACAAACCAAACAAACAACATGAGCACCTATGAAAAACCAGAAATAGGTGAAAATGATAAATCACAACATCAGTAACACGCAGAAAAAAAAAAAACAACAAAAAAACATTATTATTGGGGATTTAACCCAGAGGAAAACCTAGTGACTTTCTCAGCAAGTTAGTGAATGTGGGGCAAAATATCAGGAACAAATAATCAGTGATGTGTGGTTGTATTGCGCAAACCTGCTGCTGTATTTGCTGCCTAGCTACGTCCATTGGGGACATTTGAGAGGCCATATTATCTTGTTTAAACTACCACAAACAATAATCGAGTTGCAATTAAGACTGGGACACTATTCAAAACTGGGTACAATTACAAAAAGCTTTTATTTATTAATTTAATACTTTTGACAGTAATTATATAGTTTCACACTGAGGAGATGATACTATGAAGACAACACTTTTAAAGCATTATCATGTATCAAGGTGACTTTCATTCTTGGCTCTTATACTAGAAAAACTTTTAAATTATACAAGTTTGTGTTTTCTGAATGGTCTGATTTTACTCAGGCAACTGGTCTAAAAGTGCACAAACAAACTGTGGCGCCGATTATCCACCAGCCCAAACCTAAGAAACATTAGCTGAGTTGAAAGATTACATCACAGCCACACTGCTTACTTTGATTTTTATTGTCAGGATATTTATAACAGTTGTCATTATGTTTCAGTTTATAAGTGAAGCCTGTTGTAATCGGTTGAAGCCTGGGGCTCTTCTGGGAAATGTGGAAACTCATTGACTAAAGTCTGGAACGTCAATAAAGTGGAAGAGGTTGAGACAAACTGTACTGAAGAAATGTACAAGTGACTAAATGGGTGAAATGCATCAAATGTCCCAGATTGTTCGAAGAGTATTTAACATAAGAGAATTGTTTTTTTTTTTTTTTATCCCTGATGGCAGAAGCTTATGTGCCGGGCTTTCAAAATGGCACAGCCGCTGTAAAGTCTCCTAAATATGATTTGCAATGTTTTATTCTATTTACCTGACTGAACTCAGCTCCCTCCATTTCTCTCATTCTACCCATTTTCCCCCTCATCTCTCACTGTCATCTCGTGCTCTCCAACCTCTCAATTGTCTCTTTACTTCATTGCTCTTCATCAACCTTCTGTCTTTTAACCCTCCACCTTGTATCCCTCTTTTTTTCACTTCATTATTGTTTTTCTACATCTCTACTTTTGTCATTTTTCAATCTCATATCTGTCTTCCTCCGACTCGCTCTCTTTATCTTAATGGCTACATCTCTGCATTTTTCTATTCTATCTGTTAATTTCTCCTGTTTCTCCTCACCTCCCTAACGGTCACTCCGTCTCCTTTGCAGCTGGTATTGTTCGGAAAAAGCAGTGGTGTGAGATGGTGCCATGTTTGGAGGACGAGGGTTGCGACCTGTTAGTCAATAAATCTGGATGGACTTGTACACAGCCCGGAGGCCGAGTCAAAACCACTACGGTGAGTTCAGGCTCTACTTTAACCCCTTGGGTTTCACAAACCACTCAATAAACTAGTTGCATGGAAAATCAATTGTTGTGTTAGTCGAAACCAGGGACACATTTTATGTTTTTCCTTCAATTTAATGAGTGGACAGTTTTACCTCCACATCTCTTAACCTCACTGGACAAAATTTAAAATATATTTTAACATAAATTCCCATTAAACCATATGGTTCATAACTACTGTACAGTATTGACACTTGATAGTCTTAATGTGGAAATGCAGCGGTCAACCAACCCAACTTTATTTACTAGACTGAGTCCTGGTCTTATCAATAATTATATACCAAACGTGAAAAATCTAAGCATTTAAAAGAAAAACATTGCAAAGTTTTACGGTTTTAGGACATGAGTGCTGCCATCTTGCAGTACTCTAAGCTCTGACGTCGCTGGGTTGGTTTCCCCTCTGACTCTGCATTAAATAAATAGGAATAACCAGCTACGCTGCACTATAATTAACAAGCTGGAACATGTTTTAGAAGATTAATATGATGGAAAGCAAAGCTGGGAGTCCAGCGTCCAGATCCTGTACCGATGCTTTCCGGCCATTACACCATGTGACTGAGGAGAGAGGAGGAGACGCCGGTCCTGGTGTCAGGAGGGGCGGGATGGCAGCACCTGTAGGAGTGGCTTCGGTTCAGCGATGCTGTAGGCTGTCAGGAGGTCCACATGGACCAGATCATATGTGGAGGATTTTGTATAACAATTTGGATTACATGTATGGATTATTGTACCGGGAGGTGGACGTTTTGGAGACAGTGCTGTCCCCGAAGGAGAGCCGGGCGGAGACACGGGAAAACAGCAGGTAGGCTAACTAAGCTAAAGGTAGTAACCGGTGGTTTAATGTAAAATAAAATAACTGTTATAGCGAGACAGGGATACGATGGGAAAGATGCAAAGCATCCAGGCTGCAGGATGAAGAGGGAGCGGGAGCGGGAGGTGTTTGGTTTAACCGGACCACGCTGGAAAGTTTTTATTGCGGTCATTTCTCATCAACCTGCTTCAGAGCTCTTCTGTTCATCATCAGCCTGTGGGGAGGATTTATAAGTGTTGCCATTTGACGTGTGTTTATTCCTCTTTGAGCCGCTTATTAAAGGCGGAGAGCTACGTACTGATGTTCGGTACAGACTGATGCTGCAGACCGGCCAGTGAGTGAATGTCACCAGCGGTGATATTAAAACACTCAGAGCAGCTGCAGGCTTTTGTCTGCGGACTTCTAGCTTCCCAGACTCCAAGTCTACTGATCATTTTCCTCATTTTCTCTAGAAAATTTTCCCCTTATGATCTGGAGTCAGGGAGGTTTCCTTTTCAGAGCCGCCAGCAGCAGCAGGACCGGTTTCTGGTTTAGCTGAAGGTTGTTAACTGTTCTGCCTTCAGCTTAAACTTTGGAAAACTTGCTTTTAGAACCAGGAGGAATACAGTAGTGGTTCCCCTTTTGTCTTTTCTTCTCCTTTGGCTCCGTCATTCAGCTGTTATCTTTATAATTGTGGACCGGACCAGAGGACTCTCATTCAGGACCGCAGGACTAACCAACCCGGTGACGTCAGAGCTTAGAGTACTGCAAGATGGCGGCGCCCTTGTCCTAAAAACGTAAAACTTCGTAACGTTTTTCTTTTATATGCTCATATTTTTCACATTTGGTATAGGTGGAGGTATATAATTATGGTGGAGCTGGAGGTATATAATTATTGATAAGACCAGGACTTAATCTATTAAATAACGTTGGGTTGGTTGAGCGTTGCATTTCCACTTCAAATACACTACTTTCCAGGAATGGGAATCTTAGCTGTTTATATATTTTTAAATATAACTGACCATTTCATGTGTCCTTTAAATCAGACCAATTTCAACTTTTTTTTTTTTAAAAATTTTCAAAAAATCTGTATGTTTTGAGTGACTAACCTGAGTACTGTTTGTAGTACACAAATCACTTGCCACAAAGTAGCAGTAAGTCTTAATTAAAATTAGAAAGCCTATGTATTTGCCTTTTAAATGTTGCCACATTTGTTTGTGAGATGGGCAGCAGAGTTCATTATGTGGGTTGCGTTCATAACAAAACTTGCCGAATTTTTGATGCCAAAGCCAATTGGCTTATTCTGCATCTCTTCTTGTACTCCAGGTGCTGAAAATAAGGTGCCTGATTTGTGGTTGATTAGCAGCACCTGTGAGCATGGACCCTGAGACAACAGCCAGTTGGTGTCTGTTCCAAGCATGCTACGTTGAAATGATCTACATAGGGCCTGTGTCATAGGGGAACCTCAAGTCGGTGCTTTGCAAAAGCCGGCACTTTCAGCATTATTTAGAGTGAACTGTAGAACCATGTTTACATCAAAGGTCAAGTTGCATGAAATAGAGGATGTTAGACAAGCCGCAAAGTGGGCATTCAAAATAGACATCACCTTGAGAGGAGCATTTCCTCACCTTAGCACAGGGATCCTCAATCCAGGTCCTCGAAGGCCAGTGTCCTGCATGTTTTCATGGTTTCCCTGCTGAAACACACCTGACTCAAATCAATGGCTAATTAGCAGACAAGTGTAAGTCTGACCTTGAATACCAGCCTTCAAGGACCAGGACTGAGGATGCCTACCCTGGTACAACATTCGTTCGGCAACTCCGGTCCTCAACAGCCAGCATTCTGCAGGTATTAGTTTCCCTGCTGCAACACACCTGACTCATATCAATGGGTCATCAGCAGACTAGGCCCAATCCACCCCCTATACACTACCCCCTTCACTACTGAGTGTCACACCCAATGAAGTCACACTCGCAGCTGTGGAGGGTATAAAGAACGCAATGCCCCTCTTCCCTCCACTGGAAAAGGAAAGCAGTTGTTGCCATGGCAACATGGTCAACATCTTTTGATCTTGCCCATTAAAAGAATCAAGAATTGTTTGGAATTACAACTTAAAGAAGGAATCGGAATCATTAAAATTCAAGCAATGCCCAATCCTACCTGCCCGTAGGATTCCAGTCTTTGAGGGCCGGAGTTGCCTACCCCTGCTGTAAGCAGTCCTCTACAGCAGATCATTCCAGAAATGGCCAAGTGGCGGCAGGTTGTAATTCCAAGTTCCTGCTCCTGCTTGGTTAAAATGAAAACCTCTGCCACACAGCCCTTTCTGGAATGAGTTGGAGAACCCTACTCTACAGACTTAAAGTCAAGGTTTGTCGGATAGGGTGGCCAGTGGAAGTCTACCCAGATAATCCAGAACAGACCCAATATTCCATCTCATAGTGCTGCCACCACTCCTTTCAATGTTGTGTATGCTGGAACCTGGACATGTAGAGGAACGTCATGCTCAGCAGTAAATCCAGATTCTGCTGAATGCAGCTGGATGTGGGACATGGAAGCATGTTTTGTGATTACCTAACCGATGGGTAACAGCTTTGGGTGGAGGGAGAGTGATGATGTGGGGCAACATAGTCTTGACTGTAAAAACAAAGCTTGGTCCTCTACTTCATGTGGCAATACTTTTGTAATTCCCCCGACTGTTTTTTTTTTCACTTTGTTTTTTTTTATACGTAGATTTGCATATTTATCTCCAGCAGATGACAGAGCTAACGCTGTGTTCACACCAAACGCAAAGGACATCAAAAATGCACCTGATGCCCAAAGTTTATTGCTGGTTCAAATAAAATCAGACGCTGACTTTAAAAAACAAAAGATTCGCGTCAAGAGGGTCTGGAGCAGAGGTCCCCAACTCCGGTCCTAGAGGGGATACCCTCCAGCAGGTTTTTTTTACCCTGCTGCAACACACCTGGTTCAAATCAATAGCTCGTCAAGAGGCTGGTAACTCTGGTCTCAACAGGCTTCTCAAAGTAGTTGGACATGCTTTTTTATCTGTATCAGGTGTGTTGTAGAAGGGAAACATGAAAACCTGCAGGAATGTAGCCCTTGATGACCGGAATTGGTGACCCCTGGTCTAGAGTGTGGTGGTGGACCCGGTTGTTTTCCTTTGCCTGTGTCTTTGTACGATGGCAGATGAATCTGAGCCACAACTTGGCTTCAATTTGCTCTGCAATGCCAGAGAACAACATTGTCGGGCGTCTCTGCACCTTGTCTGGATTCATCAGATTGTCCAGAAGTGGACTGCACTTGGTGGGTGTCACCATTTACTCCAGGAGCTGATGGGTGCAGCTTTCATTTGACCCGGCCCAGTTTAATGACCTGCAGTCCCGCATCGGGACAGCAGGTCATCAACCAGCCATTTGGAAATCTGGGGCCGCATGCAGGTCACAGTTTATCCTCCACTGTTTCCGTGGAGTAAAATATTCCCCGGGGTCTCCTCGGTATTTACCGTCCTGTCAGAAAGTGTGTTTCTGCATCAGGACTAGGGCTGCCACAAACTTATCACTTTGATAATCGATTAGTCACCAATTGTTTTAGCGATTAGTCTACTAATTGGATCATAAGAAAATTGTAGTATACTTGCAGCACCAATCAAAAGTTTGGACACTTTCTCATGAATCTAATGGAAAAACTTGTCTAAATGACTGGTAGTGTGTGTGTTTATTTCTGTCGATATGCAAATCAAGGAAAGCTGACACTGATAGCTACGACTACACATGTGCATCAAGGACATTGAGGCGATTATGAAATAAGTAGACTATTTTGATAGTCAAAGACCAGTCGATTAGTCGACTAATTGTGGCAGCCCTAGTCATGACAGAGAGAGATACTGAGTCTTTCTGATTGGTAGGGATGCACCGATTGTGAAAGTCTGGGCCGATACCGATGTTTAACATAACAACTCGGCCGATGGCCGATGTTTTCTATTTTTATTTATTACTTCCTTTGTGCCACATACATTTACAAGTCTTTCAGCTCTTCATCAGTCTATCACAAATTCAATCAGACCAATTTTTGAAACAGAAACAACCTTTAATGTCACTTTGTGGTTGACATTAGTTATAACAAGCTCTTTTCTGAAAACTTTTCAAAAACCTGGGACTGATAATCACTAAAAAGAATGCTTCAGTATATTGCCCAACAAAATTGAGTGGTTTTAGCCTAATAAACAAAAACATACTCGGTGAGAAGATTATTTTCATGGCCCAATAAAAATTGTTTGTGGAGCATGTACAGCAAACTGCGTAACGCTGATCTTTTTCTGAAACGGTAAAATATTGCCACACGACCGCCGCCATCTTCGTTTCTCTACTGAGGAAAGTGCGTGGATGCCTTCTACCAGTATCTCCCCCCACCCGCCCAAAAAAGAGGGGGAAAAAAGAGTTTTTCTTAAGAACAGTGTTGATGACAAATGTAAATCATTATACATATATATATATATTGTATATGCTATATAATAATTGGCCACTGCCATCGGCGAACGTCACTTTTATTGGCCGATGGCAGTTAACAAGGCAAACATCGGCCGATACCGATGTCCAGCCGATGCATCGGTGCATCCCTACTGATTGGTTAATGCCCCGCATCAACGTTGCAAAAGTTCAGATTTTCCAACTCTGGTGTTTGACACGTGTAAAGCGCGTTACACCCGACAAACAGAACGCCGCAGACTTTTCAACGCTTCCTGGACACGCGTCGGCTATAGACTTTGCATGTAAACCAAATCGCGTGTAACCAACTAAAACAGTTTCATTCATGCCTTGCAAGTCTTTCATCCAGAGTTTATTACATTAAAAAGTCACTGCTTATTTTTGCTTTCTCTGTTATATCACAGTGACACTTAACATTACATTCCTCCCGCAATCTAATGCAAGAGCTGCAGAACACCATTTCATTTGTCATCTTCTTGTCGCAGTTGAAAGTATCAACATAAATATACAACTTTAATGTTTCTCCCAGGCTGGAAGATGATCATTTAATGATATTTGACTATGATTTTGTGTAGGCTGCAAACTCTGTTTGCAGCCTGCACAATGTTTTGTCATTATAACATTGTGATTTCTTCCAGATTTGCATTCCCATACATCTTAAATGAGGGTTAGATCCAAGTGTGCCTCGAGTTATATCCTTTTCCAATGCTGATTCATGCTTGAAAGCTCCATTTTCTAGGTCGCTATACTGGCAGTCCCACCTCGTCAACACACTCAAAAAACAAAGCTATGCTATAATTTTACAACCCTTGTATGTCAACTTTTTTTTTTTCTTGCCAGCATGGTGATCATGAATACCCTTGTGTGAGACTGGAATGGGGGAAACCTGTGATTTATGAAATTCAGTTTGAGCCAGTAAGACTGTTAACAATGTTTAGGTAGATATTATTTCAGTGTAGTTACTGAGTTTTAGATCTTCCAGGGCATAGCTCGTAAAATGGCACCTTGTGAAGTCATATGACAAGCACTCCATCTATTTATGTGTAGAATTTGATTTGAATATATTAAATCAAACACACGTTTGCACAAAATATCCTGTGCAAACTTTGTGATAAGTTGTATGTTAATTGGTGCTGCATGCATCAGCTGCTGCAATCTACTTTGGGTCAGCTTTTCCACCATCTGCTGCAAGTACATACGTAACAAAAGAAAAAAAACAGTCTCTTCTACAATGTTGAGAAATGTTTCTTTCACCCTCTTCGTACTCAGCTCATCGCCACACAAACCGTGCTCTTTGTTTACTTCCTCATAGGCAGCAATTAGCTTGAATTAGACACTTTTAATGTTAATGATGGCAGCAGATGGGGAGCCACGTCTTGTAATGAAGATGCCGCCCATTCATTCATCCATCCACACCCTACACCAAGATCTCTGAGCCGCCAACTTTCCTCTTCACCCCATACAAGTCTGACATCCTCCCACCGTTTTCAGCTCCACATCCACTTCACAGGAAATGTAAACACTTACGCTCTCTTGCTTGTATACTCTGCAGCAATTTTAAGAGGCCTCAGTTGCTAGATATTACACAACACACACACACAACACAGCTGCCCTATCTGTGAATGTCAGCGAGGACCGGTGGGGCATCATTAATGCATACGTCATGATTTAGTCATCAGCTGACTAACATGTTTATGTCTTCCCACCGAAATACAGTCATACAAGTACATGCATATACATAATTTCAGAATAAATAGAATGTAAAATACAGAAATGAAAACCGGATGCTGAACCAGACATGATTTGCTATCAGGAAGCTGCAGCCTCTGTGCTCATGCAGTGTTGTGAGTCACGTGTGCATTAACTTGAATATGAGGCTGCTTGTGGAAACTGGTGACAGCCTTACATGTTCCCCACCATGTTGTCTGAGCATGACAGTAGCCCCTTTACACTTGCTCATACATGACATATAATATATATCCCCCCCCCTACTGTATAAGTGACATATGAGTTAACAAGTCTAAACTGTATTATGGAATGGAAATAAGGTGGCCACTGAGTATTCGAGGATTAATGGAGCCGATGCACATTCTTGGTGTGTAAGTCCTACTGATGGTGGTTCATGTTCATTTCCAGTGTTTGCATAATCATTAACACATGTCCCTCCATTCCTGCATAGACCGGCCCTGTAAGCTATGTCCTACATTGTACATTTCATATCCTGCTCAGGCTGTCAGTCAATATAGCTCACAGCAGCTTAGGCTGGACAATAAGCAGGATGTGACAGGTATTTCTTGGCTACTTTAAACTTGGTGACAGCTAGTCAAATGGCTGGACAGCTATGCGCACTCATCTGTGCCTGTCCATGTGTGTGTGTGTGCGTATTTAAGCAGCCTATACTGTCAAGGAGTCGCATCGCTGGCAATAGAACCATATAAATATTATACACTTTATGAATATAGATGTGAGGTTAGGGCATCCCTATACAGCCAGGCATATAACCTCAAACTGCCCAAATCCATTGAAGGTTAAGGCCAACTCTCCCAAACAAAAATTACATAAATGCCTTGTTATCTGCAGACCCAAGGGAGAGTCACCCATAAAAACAAAACAATTCACTCCCCAGCTTCCCTCTAGTTAACAATGAACAAATGGCTTCTCGTCTAAGGCTTTTCAAGGTTGAACCCAAACTGCAGCCACTCCTACATGCCTTGAAAATAACTGCCGGCTGTGCACAGTCCAGTGAGCATGTCCGACCTGTCTGTCAGGTATTTCTGCAAAAACATCAATGCTAACACAGAGACACATCCTGCGGGGCATTTGACTAAGCCTAGTCAATCTGACTCAGCCCCATAACCTCATAAAGAGCTATTCTGGAAAAATGTCAGGAGGCAGTCATTGGTCAAAATATTTAAGAGGTGGTGTTTTCTCTGTCAAACAGAGGGGAAATGTTGCCGAGGATGGCACCACTGACCTCTTCTCTACCTTTACTTGAGAATGCATCCGAGTTTGAGCTGCAAGACAGATAAGACGTGAGCTGCGTCCTTCAACCTACAGAATGTCGCTCAGCGGCCGTTGTCTGATGTGCTTTTGTATAAAAATAACTTCCTCGCATCGTTGTTTTCCCCCCTGCTTGACTCATTTTCAGTTTAGCTTGTCTTTTTTTATTTTCTCCTCGCCCTTTTCTTGTCTCTCACTTGTCTCCACCTCGATGCATTTATCTTAGTCTGACCCTGCTTTAAGGAGTACACAGTTATGCCTGTCAATAAAAAGAAGAAAAAAAATAGCAATATGGACTTGTCCGTGGCCAGCCGCAGAGAAATGTATGAAGATTGATAGATTCATAGCTTATGGCTGACAGAGATGTTTTGTATGGTTACTTTTAGCAGCAGTGCAGAACAACCGTAGAGGCTTCAACACATCATTTATGACAGTGACAGGTTTAGTCTTTTAATAGTTGTCCTAATAATTGATATAATTACATGTAAAACATGGAGTGAACACTTCCTTTCACTCTCAAGAATTGCTGTGGTTAAACTATTTTTGCTTTTTTTATTTAAATATTTTTTAGAGGTTTGTTATTTTATAGTTAACTTCGACAAGGGGAAGTTTTAAGGCTTCCATAATTAAAGCTCCTGTTTCTTTAAGAACAGCTGCTTTCTGTTTGTGGTGGGCATTAAGTAAATGTCTTTACTGAGTAAAGGACGGAAAGCCTGGATGACAAACATGGCATTGGTAGTTGAGGTGGATGGCACACAGCTCTTAAAATCAAACATTTCTCCCTTAAATCCCCCAAGCAAACTTGTGAGCTTTTTTTATATGATCATTTATGCAGCTGGAAGAAAAGAGATGCTTGATATTTCAAGTGGTTCAAGTTTGCCACACCCTGAGGGGAAAAAAAAGTGAACTGCAAAAGCAGATTAAATTAGCAGAATTTTACACTTTTCAGAAGGGTGATTGCATCCGCGCTGTTGGTTGGACTCAAACAAGAGAAATGTGGTCTCTGCAAACCGAAAGGACCAAACACTCATATTTTGTTTAGAAATTGACCTCTTTTCATAATTTAAATGTGTTTGGCACGCAGTCTTTTTTAACAAGCTTAGAACTTGCAGTAGTTATCTCACCCACCATGTTGTGCAATACAAAATCATTTATTTATTAGATAAGCTCCTTAAGATGTATCATACTATTTTCAAGGGGTCCAAACATTCATGCAACAAATAAGGGCCAAATGTTGCCTACTAGTCATTGGGATTTTCCCAACCCCAGATAGAACCTGCTCTTCTCCATCTCCGCCTGAGTAGCAGCATCTTAAACATTTATTACTACAATACCTTCTGGAACCATGTTTGAGAGTTTAGATACTCAGTCTAAGCTGTAAATATGATGGTCCTATATTAAGCAGCTTGTAAAAGCAAGTTTACACATCAGTGGGGCTTTTGCTACTTTAAAAACAAATGGCTATTTTAATGCATCTCACTGCTTGGGTAACATTAACTTTATTGCTAATGTGTTGAAATTTGTATGGCATAGGTGGAGCTTCAGTTTCTCTCCTGCAAGTGCGTTTGGATACTGTAAAAACAAACTGTACGTTTATTTAACAGCTGTGTAGCGTGAAGCACAAACAGTATCTGGAATTAGCTCTGTTTTAGTGTCCATGGCCTCAAGTTTGCTGCATATGTTCTGCTGGGGCAGTTGAGGTAATACCCTGCTAATTAAATGGTGCTGATTAAACTTTTGATAAATTTAGAAATTTATCAAAAGCCATTTTTCATTGTTTTCTTACAGGGATGCAGCAAACAGACAATCTGAACACTAAATTACTTGATGCACTACTGTTTTTTTTTCTTTTATCTTCAGCTATGTTGTTTCCAAAGTGTTTGACAACTAGAAGTTTTACCAGTCACATAGTAGGTCTAAATGAAAAATCCGAAAAACCACAATATTTCAGCAAACAGAGTTCACAGACATTGCTTAAGTTCTCGAACACGAGCTTCTATTTTTTCTTCCTGCTGATGTCACCGCTTGCTAGTGAACTTGCTATAACAATTTAGCCTCCATAGTTTGTTCTGTGTGCTATTGTGTAGATCCAAAGTCTTTTCATTGGCAGGCCAAAAAATGACTTGGGGTGGATGGTCACCGGCCAACACTAAAAAGTCATGTTTCAGTGTATGAAATTCAATATTCTTAGCCTATAGCATGATTCTCCAAAATAAAATCTCATATAAAGGAGAGTGGAAAATGAATAACCATGCTGTATTTTTTATTGTGTTTACAGCCTGAAATTACTGAACATCCAGACAGGTGTTTAAAAACATTTGGCAAAACATGTATTCAAACCTCCATGAGACCAAAATTACATAGACTAAGATTATACCTCTTTTAAAACATCGACTCTGCTTACATGTTAGGCAAACTGCTTTAAATTCTATTTCTCTAAAGAAGTACTCATGTTCCTGACTACTTTTAAACTTTCTCTTGTCAGTGTTCCTCTCACGATCTATCTCTGACATTTGACTCCAGCATCTTTTCACTTATTCTCATGGGCTTCCAGACCTGAGCCGATAGAACAAGAGCGCCACCCCTCTCCACATTGTAATGCAATGGTCATTTGTGTTCAGAAGGGGAAGTGCAACAACGAATAAATAAAAGAACTTTTCACATTGCTTGGAAAATCATAATTTTGAAAAGAGTGACAGTTGGCAGCGGGCCAAAAATAGTAGCTTGTGGGCTAACTTTGGCCCCCGGGTCCCAAATTGGACAACCCTGATGTAGATAAATAAGTTGTCTTTGAAGATTAAATGTCTGTTTTTCATCTTGGATTTTCAGAAATAAATGTGACTTGTATGTATAGTCAGGAAAATACTGTACTGAAAATATAAACCCCTTAAGGCACACATCTTTTTACTGCTTATCAACAGTGTTAAAAATGACAGATTATCACTCATGCTGAAGAATTCTACTGGTAGTTTTGATAGCAAATCACATTGTGCAATCAGTGTGTATTCTGCTAAAATGGAAGCTTGAGAGCTTTATTGATTATATGGAGAAGCTTCAGCAAACTACTGTGTCAGTGAAAGCACTTTCAGAGAACTGAGCAATCAAATGATCCAAAGTTGTGATTTTGACCAACTAAATTAAGGCAACCGTTCTGGCTTTCAATGATGCCCATGTTGGAAATACATGACATGATAAAGAGATATTTATCTGAATCAACTACAGTTTAATTTCCCCCTCAATGATGCTAACTGATGACTCCATATTCTGTCACACACTCACCACAGTCAAGTGCATCATTAGCTGCCTTTGCAAGGGACTCTCTTTTAGCTATGATATGTAGTCTCCGCAGTCATCTCCTGTACCCCTTTCTCATTGAAAGGCTTATGCCGTCTCTCTCTCTCCAGAGAGGAAGATGCTCTCTGTTGTGCCCTCCACCATTTTAGACTGGCAGATAAAACGCCACAAAAAGCTATCTTCCTCTGCATGTGCCAACGCAGGGCGCTCGGCGAGAAGGAGGCAGAGTGAGTGTGCCGTTAGAGGAGAAAAGCAAAATCACCCCAGGTTATCTGGCAGCTTTTGTGACAGCCTGATAAGCTGAGCTGTTCAAAGCACAGAGAGGGGAGCAGCGTGAGAGAAGAAAGACAGCTGAAGACGTTTGAGCACGTTCGACGTAAAGCATCGTGAAGCGCTGAGTGACTTTCACTTGGTACATATCAAGCACACGCTCTCGTTAAGCTCTTTAGGGCCCGTTGAGTTCATAAAACAGTACATCCCTCTCAAAAGTAGCTTTTTCTTCACTCCGTTATAATTTCACTAAATCCCCGAGCGAAGGGGAGAAACTCAAGAGACTTCTTTTGATGGCCGTGTTGTTTACATATATCAAAAAGCTTTGAATTATTACACAACTAATGACTAAAGGGAACTTTGGTCAAGATGAATTGTGGAACAAAACAGGGCATTTCCTTTGCAGTCATTTTCACATATTAACTCCAAATGTGAGAGACAGCTGCAAACAATCCTCACTGATGTGTTTGGGATGCTAACAAGGTGCTACGGCACCTCCCGAGTGGAAAATGATAACCATAACCAAGATTTTTTTTTTCTTTTTACTGCAGAGAAAAAGAATTCAGAGATGTGAAGACACATCTCACAGCAACCTACTGGTGAAGACAGAATATTATAATATTTGCTAATGTATGAGCTCATGTGTATTTTAAAACCTTTGTAGTACCACGTGGGAGGGGGACTCTTGCGTGCATAATATGCATGAAGATGAGGGCTGTTTTCATTTTAACAAACGTCTTCTACAAAGGGCCAGTTTGTGATTGCAATCCTGCTTCCTTGTAAGCCTCTAAAGGTTTAAGGCATTTAAACTCCTGGTGACAGGATGTTTTTGGCCAAAAACAAAAACAAAATCTCCTTTGATTGGGGTTTGTAAGCAAAAACTATGTCCCCCCCCTCCACACTTCCTATCCGCTTCTGTCACTTTGTGGATCCAACTCTGCCTAGGCCTGATGGGATTTCCCAATGCCCCTTACATTACCAAGCAGCCCCCCACCCCCAGCAGATATGGGTCGGTACCGGCCTTGGTAATTGATCCCTCTGGGCCCTCCAGACACATCTAGCAGTGGGTTGAACAGAATCGCTACTAAGAAGACAGCTGCTTGGCCATCCCAGACAGGGAGAAATAAAGAGAAACCCTGTTGCTGCCTCCTTCTACGGGGAGCCACGTCAGCACATTGCCTCAGCCAGAAACATATAAAATCCTCCATTTTGGGAAGCATGTGGGGATTGTTAGCAGAGAGAGAAGCGACATGGAGAAGTCTGTCTTTTTAACTTCTTATCAACAGCCTAAGAGCTTGTGGGATTGATCTGCTAAGTGAGCAGTGTTACTTAAACTCAAAGCCTCTGCTAGCTGGTGACACCGAGTCCCTGCTTGTATTTCAACCCAAGTGTCAACACTGCTCAGCTCCAGAGCTTCAGCCATTTGAGCGTGGCTGAACAAGCAAGTGATTTCATAAAGCTGGGACTAATAACTAGCCTGTTTAGATTTTTTTTTTCCTCCTCACCTCCTGGCTATACTTCTGCATGTTATCATCTAATGCACACAAATATTGCTAATGAGTTTTGCATTTTGAGGCTGACATCTGTATGAAGTTGAACTGTAATGTCTAAAAGTCTGAAAAACTGATCCAAGCTCCTCTAATTTGTGTGAGGAAAACAATCCTGTTGCTAAAACTGATCCTGAAGCATATAATATTGGTACATTTGATTTTTACTGGAAACATCAGCTTTATTCTCAACTTTTAATGAAGAATTCATCTTAAAACTCTGTAAATAAAAATATACAGCTGTTCTAATGAAAGCAGTTGGGACCACCTAATCTTTCAGATCCATGAACATGTATTTATGAGGAGGAGATATGATTATAATCTTAATCAAAGCAGCACATATTTTCTCACATCATAAGACAAAATTAACTTGTCTGATGTTGGTATTAAAGAAAATGTGCGCATTAGGCTACATTTTTAAGACATCTGACTTTTAATATATCACATGCTGATGTTTGGTCAGAACCTGCTGTTCCAGCTTTGAACATGTCCAACGTGTCACTTTTAGACACGTTTAGGTTTCCCAAGATGGAGAGAACTCTGATTTCTGACCATGTAGGCAGTGATAGGTCAAGAATATACTTGCATTTAACAAAATATTAGAACATAATCTTACACTCATATAATGTGGAGGTGAAGAAATATAATTAGCAGATTCCTGCCTAATTTGTTATGCATCCATTCTCTATACACACTTATTTAAATGCAGGGTTGGGGGTGGGTGAATCCTACCCAGCTGCTGGACGCAAGAGGCAGGACAGACCTAGGACAGGTTGCTTGTATCTTTTCCCAAATCCTAAAGTTCAGTATGACCCGTGCATGCTGAGGTGCTCCCCTCGGGGGGATATCTGGTATCAGGTGCACCAGCAAATATGTGAACAATTACAGCCGCCATTGATCCAGCTGCCTCCATGGACACAAGGTTAAAAAGCAAGTATATTCTCAGCCTTATTTATTGATAAGCCAGCACCATTGGATGACATTTCCTGTTGTGTATTGTGTTGATGCAGCCTTTGGACCAATCACCTCTGCAGAAGGTTAACAAACATCAGCATGCAGCAATCAACTGAAGCATAGGGTTCTTGACCAAAAGTCATTTTATGTCAAGATGTAAAATGTGAACGAACATTTTAACTTAACATTTTGAAGCATGCTTTCCCCCGCCCCTTAAAAAAAAAAAGATCACCCAATTTCACTGCAGTCCAAGTTATTGAGATATTTTAGCTTGTACTAGAGAAGATAACTGAGAATGACACTTAATTTCCCATGAAACTGTAAGCAGAGTGAAAGCTGCTCTTGCAAATTTCTGATTTATGATAAAAAAAACTCCCGCCTCTCCAAAAGTCTGCTACAATCATTGTCAAGTACAACTTTAGTTCTAAACTAAATTATTATATGCTCAAGATAAGTCAACATTTTACATCATTTTTCAGGAAATATCACTTTTACCAGCTTAAAAAGACTTCCGTCATCTTTGTAAAGCCTAAAAGATGATGCATTATGCAAAGCAGATAAAAAACACTTGCACATCAAAAATCATTTCATGAGGACTTTAAATTATGCATGCTGATAAAGGCTGTTAAACTAAAGATGAATAGTGTGAGAAAATTGCAAGTGACTTAAAAAACAGGGAACTGTTAATAGTTAATTTGTCATTTTCATGGCTTAACAAGTCAAAGATGATTAAAACAAATCAGAGAAACAGAAGGCTTCTCGTGGTTCTGTTTACATGACCTTTTACTCCCATGCCCATTATTAAAGTCGGAACAAATTCCCTTTGACAAACGAGCCAAAACAGCCAACAGATCCGAGCAAGCATGAAAAGAGCCATAATAAGAGCGACGTGATGACGTGATGTGAATGTGTCTAAATCTGGAAAAAGAAATCGTTGGGTTTGATAACCATAGCGCCTTCCCCTCTCCCTCTCTCCCCTCAGGCTCTATGACGCGACAAGAGTCCCCCTCGACACTCTTGCACTATGGAGAGCATTGATGACCCCTTGACAGACAGCCAAAATCCACCTACAAACACCACCACCATCACAGCAGCTCCAAGCATTCCCTGGTTCCACAAAGGCAGGAAGCAGCACAAGCAGCCACAGAGCACAAGGGCCTCATGGAGGCAGCGAGGTACAACAGAAAGCACCTGAATTAGTTCAGTAACTTCAGCCTTATAAAGGAAATCAGCCCTACTTTTTAATCTGAACTCAAACACCATGCAACAGGAAGTTTGCACACACCGCTTGCTGAAGTGATATCTTTATTTGGCTTACTCATTTTTCCATATTCCAACAATTTCTCGTGTCTGTTTAACTGCAGAGAAATCCATGAGAACACATGAAACCCATCGGTTTATTTTCAGCTTCCCTTTGTGCTGCTTTATTGGCATAGCTTGTATTTTGTCTTTAAAGTACTGTGTCAGATGGCGTCTGTGCACACAAATAAAACGAGGCGCCAGACAGACTCCAGCGTTAATACATGTGACTGGGAAATAGAGAGTAGCCATGTAGTAAATTTAACGTACAGCGTAATAAAAAGGATGAGGCCAAAGTCATAAAGATGCCCACTCTTATAGAGGTTTTGAAAACCAAGCTCTTCTGTTGGTCAATACTGTCAGCCTTTATGGGCCATGTTATAATTTGCTTTTGAGGAAAGATCTGATCCCGCTGCTTCTCAGTCCAGACAGTGAGCTTTCAGTAGATCTGGGGCTATAAATAGACACAGGGCTGAATGCATGTTGTGCACACGGATCGCTGCAGAGTGCGTAAAAAAGCAAAACTATTTAGCCGCAGAAAAGGCCATCTGCACCCATTTGTTCCATTAGGAGTATAAAAGAAGTTGCATGCAGTCATCGGATGCAGCACAGTCAGTATGAGCAGATAAAATCTTTACATTAGTATTTTGAGGGGAATGTTTTTGTAACATTTTAGGCAAGTTTGTATCTGAAACAAATCAGTGACATTTTGTTATTACTGCCTGGCGCCACTGCGGGTAAATCTCCCCTAATGTTCCCTTTTGAGCATTGAGTTCTGATCGTATTGTAGGATGCAGATAGTGAAATGTGTTTACTTTGATGTTCTGAGGAAATGCAGTATGAAAGGGTTGATAATGACATAACACCCCAGATAGCTTTGAACTCCCTCCTAATGTGGAATAGGGACTAGTGTCTAGAGGCCCCTGCATACATGTTCATGTATTTTGATCTCAGCGTCTGCTTCAGGCATTATCCAACTTCACAGCATTTAATGAGCAATTTCCCATCCCTCATTAACCTGTGGATCGTTCCTAACCTACCAGTTCACTTATGAATATTCATCCGGAAAGCTATTGTGCGGCTTGCGTGCTCCAGACTAAAATAGAGCGAGCTATTGCTGAAGACTTCAACAAAACAACAAGGAAAGAATCAAGTAATGTAGGGGGGGCACTTAAAGAAACATGTTACTCCATCAGCAAAGCCTCCATGAACATACAAATGTGTTTTAGCTTACATCAGGTAATCAATTTCATACTTGTGATATCTTGCATTACTCACATTTAACAAGGCTAAAGACTTCAGAGAGGCATGCATGTCCATTCACACATTTAATGTGGGTCACAGCTTGGCGACATTTTGAAGGGAGTCAGCGAGAGTTCACACAGAGTAAATGTCAAGCTGGGACGACATGTTCGTCCGCATTTGCTGTCACTTCTTTAACTCCCAGCTGTAGGGGGGTTCTCCATATGTTGCATAACCCTAGCTTTCTTTTGCTTGGAAAGATATGTGTCTGCATGCACTCTCACTTGAATGAGCACAGCAAATGTAGATCAAAGACAACAGACGTGTGTTCTCATTTATCCATCAAAGCTTTGGGGCACAGTCAGGAAACACGGTGGTGCGATCCTAAAGTCAAATGTTTTCCTCAATCGAATGCCCCTGGGTACTTATCAATATCTATTGAGTGAATTGCCTGCTTGCTCATAACGACAAGCCTGCCCAAATTGCATTACACATTAACAAAGATGGATTCTGTCCATGACTTTCCCCTTCTGTTACTGTGACACCTCCAGCCGTCTCACTTCACAGCCTCTGTCTCTTTTTATTGGAGCTGTTTATGCAGCCAAAGTACTTAAAAAAAAAATAAAATAAAATAAGAGGTCCATACTAGGTTTTAAAATGAGGTAAAATTGAATATACACTGTCATTTATTTAAAGACACACACCGTTACTTTTCCAGCTTAAAAATATGCGTTTGACTTGTTTTGAAGGCACACCAACATTGATTATATACATTTTTGAGCCGTCAGTGCCCAGCAGTGTCCCGAGGCTCAGAAACTGCACTATGTAACTTTCGCATCTGGGATGGGGCCATGACATTGCAGCGGACTATTGGTTGCGCACTGCGTCACGTACTAGCAAACGGACATGAACGCAGCTGGTGTTTTGAATGCATATCATGTAGGATTTGGCAAAGAAACACAAGGAAACACTACCAGAGGAAGAGACAGAACAAAAGTCAAGATAAGACTGTCTTTTACTGGCTGGAGTGAATCACAGTTCAGGTACGATGGAAGATAGATGCTAGTTTAGCTGTCGATAGGGGGTGCATCACTGAGAAAACTGCTCGAAGTGGGGTTGTGGGTCTTTAACAAGAAAATAAGCTAAAATGCAGACACCTGATGACTCAACAACATTTAGCGCCATTTACAATGTAAATTACAGTATAGCTGCGTTTGTCCACCCTAGCTTATACGGGGGGGGGGGGACTGGACAGTTCATCAGTGCATCACAGGCCAAACACAGAGAGACAGAAAATAAAGCCCACCCACTCAGGACCTAGCATGCATGTCGTAGGACTGTGGGGGAAACTAGAATAAACCTATTCAGGCATGGTTTGAGAACAAGCAATCTCTACGAAGGCCCCAGCGGACTGCAGGTGTGAAACAAGAACCTTTTATCTTTGAAGCCACTGTAGCAACCGCTGCATCACCACATCCTCCCTGCATCTCACTAACATATCTGGCTGATTTAAGGTTTCTAAATGCTCCATTCTTTGTAAATCCACGGGTGCAGATTGCTACACCTTACAAATTCATGAGCAAAGTTTACACTTCCAGAGTGGATACCTGTCCATTAATTTTATTTTTTCTACAGTTTAGTTTATTATGGATCCCCATTAGTCTTCACCAGTGAAGACTATTCTTCCTGGGGTCCAGATCAACATAAAATCTGAACATACAATCAACAAAAAACACAGATTAACTAAATTAAAATACAATACGAAGCAAACATTTAAAAAAAGGCAAAAACTAAAGTACACAATATCAAAGCATCTAGATTTACAATGAAATTAAGAATAGAATAATTATGTAGCCATACTTCCGTGAGCCTTACAACTCATGCAATCAAAACAGATCTCAGTTCTCAATATAACTCAAGAACTTATTTTTACATGACTGATAACCTTTTTTAATTCTTTCTTGAACCTTAATTTATTTTCTGTCTTAATAATATGCGGTGTGAGTATATTTCAAAATGTCACAGCCCTATACATTACATTTTTCTTAAGTGCTTCTGTTCTTGGTAATGGTAGAGTAAAGTAATTACCCAAGGCGAGTCTGGTTGCATAGTCATGCCGAGCACTAGTCCGTTTTAAGAGTAACAACAATTTATTTGGTTTTTGAACCTGAATATTAAAGAGAAATATCACCAAACTATGGTGATATAGATCACTTTAGATGGCCTTGGAAACAAATACCACTTTACATTTTGCATGACACTGCTATCCTCTAGATGTGCAATTGGTTTACTGTTGTAAGAATATAGTAATTTAGTAAAATCCTGACAAACCCGAGGTAATAATCACCTTGGGTGGTTTTATTCATAGAGCAAGTTGATTTCATTTTCATCTGACGCCTTTTCCCTTTTTTAATAGAAGACCTGCATTTCCTCAAGATGAGATTTTTACATGAGATTAATGAGGAGCCATTTGCCACAGTGTGGGTGTGAAGAGGGGAAAAGCAGAGAACATTAAGAGAATGTAAGAAATTTAACAACGTAGACAGACTGTTCAGCAATTTGCTCAAAAGAAGACTAAATCTGTGCCTCACGTCGTCTAATTCTGTTGATTTGGTGATACACACCTGTCATGCAGTTTGCAAAGTCGTAGCTTTGTTTTACCTTTGGCTCCTTTGATGACCAGCTCCAGCGAGCCACAACATTATCTCTATTAAACCGAGAGCACCCTAAGATGTTTAATATGCCCAGAGCGCCAGACATTGTCATCTGTGATACATGCTCATGCTTCATTCAACACCTGCACACCTCATGGTAAAATACATCCCGTGAAATCATCAACACTTCATTATTATGAACTAAGCTTCAGCGGCAAAGCAGCTTCCTTTTTTGAAAGGCACCACCACCTCCATCAGGTTGGCTGAGTGGCGTGTAGGGTCCAGATGGTGAGGAAGCTACAAGACTAGTCATTCTGTAGTAGATCATTTCTTTCCAAACTCTATGTATTGTGAGACTGCCTTTGTTATTAGGCTATGCTTGTTGAGGAATTCTAAATATCTAACTTGCAAAATATTAATATTGCTAACAGAATGCTGTGATTATTTTCATTTAAGAAGCAACAGCTAACCTATTTACACCAAATTCACTAAACGTGCTAAAAGATCCAAGTGGCATCAGCTACAAATAACTCTATAAACATCTGTCTGAAAGTGAAATTCCTTACATTTGCACTCGCTCTAAACAGCAGGGGGCGACTCCTGCAGTAGCTACTCGTTGTGCAGGGAAATGACGTTTTATGTTTTTTTTTTATTCAAAAGAACATGTTTACTTCAAACCTCTTCTATGTTCAGATTCTTCTGCATCCTTTACATGCATGTAATTTGTTTTTAGGGAACTTACAGGTGCATAGCTAGACAAAGAAAATTATGTAGGTTAATGTGCTAAAATGGACGAGCTTGTAGATTTGATGAGAGAACTTGAACATAATGTGCATCAAAATTTACTGCTGTAGAGGAAAAACACATGAAGTGAATTTAAGGTCTGAAAAAACTAGCTCACCTATTGATTTTGAGCAGATTTGTGTGGTTGTAATCATCAAGTTGAGGTTGCCACAATAAGATAAATAAATATGAATACATTGAGTTGTAAGAATCTGTTTGTGTGTGAATACTTTCCTGTGACTTCAGATTCAAATAAAGCTTGCGTGGAAATCTTCAGATAAACATCTGACAAACATGCAAATCTTTTCCACATGTTTTGTTTTCTCTTTAACTTTAAATTCAGTTCATGTATGTGGAAGTTTTCTTTAGCAAAATTTTTGACAAAGGTTCTGATTATTGTTGCACAAGGTCTTGCATCAAATCTTCTGTATAAACCTGTGCAATCTGGCACATATTTACCGTCAAACAAATGGAGCATTACCACCAGTTCCAACTAGAGATGTGCACATTTAATCGGTTATTCAAAACAGCGCATAAAGTCAGTGTCTTATGAATTATGTCTCATTGCGTATAGCAGGGGTGCCCAAGTCCGGTCCTCGTGAGCTGCTATCCTGCAATTTTTAGAACCTTCCTTCTCCAATGCACCTGAACTAAATGGTTAATGGGCTTTATGCACATCTCCACTACTTCCTAACTTTAGCCAGCTCCTTTGTCTCCTGTCTTCCACTATTGGACAATTTGATTAATCCATGTGTGCCTGACCTCAGTAACCACGACGACAACGGCCAGACACACCTGGATTAATCAGTTTGTAATGAAAGACAGGAGGCAAAGGAGCTGGGTTAAGATCAGGAAGTAGTGGAGTTGTGCATGGCCCATTCCCTCATGGACATGTCATTCAGTTCTGCAGAGGCTTGGTAACGAGCAATTCATTTGATTCAGGTGTGTTGGAGGAGATGAGTTCTATAAATTGAGGAAGGGATAAGGAGGGGAATCCGGGAAGAAAAAAAAAAAAAAAAAGGGAGAAAAGGGGGGGGGAAAAAAAAAAAGGGGGGGGGGGAAGGAAGGGGGAGAAAAAAAAAAGGAGGAAAAGGGAAGGGGGGGAAGAAAGGGAGAAAGGGAAGAAAGTGGGGGATGTCTACCAGAAAGAGGGAAAAAAAGGGAGGAGAGGAGAAGGGGGAGGGGAAAAATGGAAGGAAAGGAAGAAGGAGGAATGGGGGAAAAAAGTAATCCCCTGGGGGTGGGATTGTAGTTCTTGTGCGCTCATGGACTCATGAAACGTCATCGCCCGCGGTCCAAGTCATGTTCCATTTCAAAGTTTGCTTCTCGGCAAAGGTTTCCGTCCATTTTACCAAGCATGCATCAGAGGAGACTCGTGTGCACTTGGCCAGATATAAATCCCAGCATGCACCTGCTCTGCCCTCCTCTGCCTGCAACAGCCAAACCTGAGCATAATTTCTATTCTTTACTGTTGCCGGTCTTTTATCTGCAGCTCTTTCTCCCGCTTTACTCTCACAGCTGTTTTTCATCACATAATTATGACCTGACTGCCCATTTGTATTAAATGCTTACATATTGGAAAAAAACATCCACTTCATATAATTGTTTTGATTTGTTTCAGAACAATTAATAAATCTCCACTACAATAAATAAACAGTTGTAGAGTATAACGATACTATTTTCATGTTGATGGGCAGTTCTTGCTCTGCACTGCTGCACACCGTTGGTGGTGATGTCACAAGTTTGCATCGTCCCAAACCATAAAGTAGGTGGAGACTCCACAAGTCCAGACTTCCTGGTCTTGTACTCACAAGTACGCCGTACGCAAACTAGGAATTGAAAAACAGCCATGGTGATGTCTAAACTGCTGTTAAAACAACAGCGCTCCCCCTTTAAGGTCAAGCTAAAGAGGGGGAAAGACAGACGCTCAGCACGTCAGCTGATCCAACTTGATCTCATAAAAATTTGAGCGAGCACAAAAATACGAACTTATGTTTTCAGTTTACATTCAGTTTATGTGTACGATTCATAGTTTCTTTAAAAATAATGCCTTTCGTTTGTCTGGGACACAAAAAGCCCCTCCATTGATATAACATCGCACTTCTCTACGTGCCAGCAGCATGTACTTAGAAGCCTTATGTGTCAGAACACATAAATGAGTAGTAAGACCTCATGGTTTGGGCTCATTTCACATACTTTTTGTGAAATCAGGTTGGCTGATCTGACATGCAGCCCGGATCACAACAGGGAAGAGACATTGGAACAGAGGAAGTTAGCTGTGGGAAACCATTTAGCAGTGAATGCCTTTGCTGCAATCTTCATCAAACACCTCCCAGTATTTTCCACTACTGGTTAAAGTAAAGAAAGTTCACCCAACAGTATCACACTGTCCTCCTAACATATGCTTGAGTTTTCTCTAGGGATCCTAATAAATAACTACCCTATATTAATAGATGAAACTTTTGGACTGGGGAGAGGCTAGTGTATGGTTTGTTTGGACAGAGTCAAGGCAACTACATCATTGCTTTCCAAGTCTTTACAGCTGACAACAAATTAACATATTTCATATAACAGGAGAGAAAATAACCCATATAAGAATAAAAGCTGTCACATTAACACAGCAAAGAGAAAGCCATTGTTTCAATTCTGAAATATAAAACAGAAAATCTCCATATTATTATAATTTATATGTATATAAAGTGCTTAACATACAGGCATTATAAACAGCATGCAAATAAGCTGTCATAAACATGCACACGTACGCTTTCAGAACATGAGTTCCATTGACTGCATGCTAATTTGGTTACCTAATGTTTGCTTTGTTGTTATTTTACAGGTCTCGTAACAGCCAGAGAAATGGAAACCAGGGAATAAGCTTCCCGGAGAAGACTGGACAAACTCGCTATGAAACACTTCCCATTTCCTGTGACCGGCCCCTCCAGGACTCCGACTGCTCTGTCCTGCCGTCTGTTGCTGGGTCAACTCGTGCGTCCACCTCCTCGCCACTGCATCTGCCTGCTCTGTGAAATTAGCAGCACCTGCTCATGCCACGGAGGACTAGACACCTCGAGGTCCCATGAATGGTTCTCTTAACCATTTGAAGTCCACTTTTAGGAGCTGCTGACTGCATCTAATAAGGGATTTCCAACTTCTCTCCCTAGTGCAGGAGTTGCGAGCATTGTCGGGATCATTACAGACCAAACCCTGTTGCTTCTTGGACCACCTCATGAGGCCGTGAACGACTAACTGAGCGCTCTTTGCTGTGAATAGGCCTTCTGCTGGAGTAAAACTCCCATATTTTTATAGACCAAAGAGCAAAAAAACAACAAACAATATCACTGGGACGGACATGGGGGAAAAACACAGACTATAGAGATTTATCTTGTGTTGCCACCAACCGTCTCCACAGACACAGCACACATGTGGACCGATGTAAACCTTTTGCAACTGGTGGCATACCTACCGTACACAATCAAAGGAGTACTTTTAAAGACGTTTTTTTCTTCTCAGACTAAGCCCACCACTGTATTTTGGAACTGGAAATATAGGTACTACATACGTATAACTGTGTATCAAAAAAAGAGAAAACGAAAAAAAATATCCAATTTGCATTTTTCAGTAGCTATGGTTTGGACGGCTTACAGGAAGAGACGTTGGACTGGTCACCGATAAGAAAGGCAAATCATATTAATGAAATAAAAGATATCAACACAGACTAAGAATGCTGTAAAGAAGGAGTAAAGAAATGTCATTAAATGTATTTTGAAAGGCCCTAAAAAGTTATATATTTAACAATTTTATATGTTGTACCTTTGTAGAGAAGCTTATTGGACTTAAAATGTGGTCACAATGGCAGTTTAGTAGGATGTGAACAAATGCTGTTGTTCTCATTACTGCTGGCTTGTAGTCTCTGGTTTTCTGTTCACACCTCAGTAGCTGCTTTCTTTTCATGGTCATACAAGTCACAGAACCATTATTGAAAAAAAGGAAAGTGACAATTTATTGAGGACTGATCTGCAGCCAACTAAACATTGTAAATCTATGGTAGTCAGTGGAAGCCATTGAAATCTGCTAATTTGCTATGATATTGTATTGTACACGGTGTGGAATACTGACTCATTTCCTCTCTATGGGTTTTGATCTCTTAATTTATTTTTGTGCTAGTGTTCGTTCGCACCGATCCAGCCTCTCTCCGGTGGCCATGGGGACACAGAAGAGAGAAAGAGGAAACACTGCAGAAGAAGTCATATACATGCATTTTTTAAACCATAAAATATTTTAAGAATAAATTAAATACATGAAAAGAATCGTGCCCTGGAAATTTAGATGACTTTGGTGTTCAAGGTCATCATCTGGGAATTCAATTTATCTTTTTCTGTTGTTACTATTCATGGTTGTGTACAAGAAAAGTTCTTTTTTTTTTTCTCAAAGTTATAAGGTGGTTTGATTTTTTTGATAATAGCAAAGCCCTTAAAAAGCCTCTTTCAGGCGCGTCCTGCTGCACAATTTGTTTCACACAATGCAGTTCTTTTTAGGCTGATATGAGTTTTTAAAGGAAAAGGACACATTATCAAAAAACTAACTTAGTAAGGACTTGCACCGTTTTGCTGCAGCTTCTTATCTCACACAGCAGTGACAGTGTTTTCAGCTTTTCTCAAGTTGATAGCAACTTTAAGTCCTATAATAATGCAAGTAAACACAAAAGTAAACAATATTTCAGCTGCTTCTATGTTTTTTACAACTGTTACCTTGGCAAACTCTTCCCACTTACATGAGTGGTTAAAAAGGCTGAAACATTTGGAGGAAGGAGGCTCTACGCTGATGTTATAACTCACTTGATTAACAGTCCGAATACTGCAGGCACGCTGATAGTGGTGTTTCTCAGAATGTCTGTATGACACTGTTGGGAACATTAACATAGTAATGAAAAATATTGCTCCACTGGCTGGTTAAAGCATTAATGTTATAACTTATTTCATGTCTGAAAAGGGCTTAAGTGACAAAAAAATCAGTACAAAGTAATCACAAGCTCTGAGATTATTCCTTAGTATCATCGGTGATAAACTGGTTCTACTGGAAAGAAAGAAAAGTGCTAGCAAGTGCAAAACTGATGAAGCTGGGGTTTCTAGAAACAACTACATCTTTCTTTTTTTCCCCCTTTGTTTCACAGAGTTCTATTTATATTTTACCAATGAGCTGAGCTGTCAATTTAAAATAACTGCAGCATAAAAAGTGCCCCCCCCCCCTCCTTTTTTTTTTCATATGTAGACAATAAAATCCAAATATTAACAAAAATGTTAACCTTTTTTACAATGAATCCTCTCATTTTTATTCCATTAAGTTATTTAGTCACATTTACTGTTAATTGAGTAAAATACTTTATTAATCCCAAAATGGGATTTTTTTTTTTTTTTTTTATATAGAATCAAACACGCTACCCTTGATTATAACTTGAATCATTTTTGTTACAGAATTATTTCTGACTGAAAATTTGTAAAACTTCTCACAAAATCTAAAGAAGTATTTTTTGTTGTTTTTAAATCCATATGCTTCGTGTTATTTAGTAAATGAACTTTCCTCAAATGACAAGGGCAGAAAGCTGGAAAGATTATGGAATCTAGTCATCGGTAAGTAAAAATTTACCCCCCAAAAAACAATCTTCTAATTGTAAAATTTTTTGGTCTTTTAATTATTTTCAACATATATAAAATTGAATACAGAATATAAAAAAGCAGTTTGAAGTTGGATTTCCCTAGGTTAAGATTACATAAAGGCAAAATCCTACTTTAGAGACACCTCATCCTTCAATTCGTTTAACAGTTAAATCAAACAGTTGACATAATACTTTAGGGGCTGACGTTGCTCCTGGTGGACATGTAAAGATAACATAGTATGGTAAATTTTTCACTATTTTTAATAATCATACTAATACTAAAATATTCAAAACAAATATACAGTCAATGGCCACTTCTGCTTCTTTTTAAACACATCTCTAATCAGCCAATCACATGGCAGCAACTCAATATATTAAATCATGAAAACATGGTCAAGACTACCTGTTGAGGTTCAAACTGTGCATCAGAATAAAGAAGGAAGGAGATTTAAGTTGCTTAGACAGTTGTTGGTCTGAGTGTTTCAGAAACTGCTGATCTACTGGTATTTTCATGCAGTACCATCTCTAGGGTTTACGGAACAGTGAAAAAGAGAAATATGCTGTTCATTGCAGTTGTCTGGATCAAAATGTCTTATTTCTGTCAAATGAGAATGACTGAACAAAAAAAGGCAACAGTAATTCAGATAATCAATGGTTACAACTTAGGCAGGCAGAATACAGTAGCATCTTTGAAGAGAACATATGTCAAAGCTTGAAGCAGAAGAACTACAGCAACAAATAAACATCGGGTGCCACTTCTGTGCTAAGAACAAAAACTGAGGCTTCAATTAAAAGACTCACCAACACTGGACAAAACAAGACGGAAAAACGTTGCCTGGTCTGATGAGTCTCCATTTCAGCAGCTACATTCAGATGGCAGGGTCAGAATTTGACAACATAAAAGCATGGATCCATCTTGCCTTTTATCAACAGTTCATCCTAGCAGTGGGGGGTTTGATGGTGTGGGGGATATATTCTTGCCACACTTGGTACCAATTGAGCACTTTTTAGTTTCCACAGCCTATCCGAGTATTGTTGCTGACCATCCCCATTCTTTTATGACAGAGAACCATTTTCTGATGGCTGCTTCCAGCAGGATAATGCACCATGTCACAAAATATACACATGATTCTACATATCTCGCGATATCACTCTGTATATCAAAGATGTCAGGTTGCAAGTCACTTTTTTCTGGTCTGCATTTACATACAGTATACACGTGTGTGTGTGTGTGTGTATGTGTGTGTATATATATATATATATATATATATATATATATATATATATATATATATATATATATATATACACACACACGCACACACAGTGGGTATGGAAAATATTCACACCCCTTTAAACTTTTCACTCTTTGTTTCATTGCAGCATTTTTCCTAAATCAAAAAAAGTTTAATTTATTTCTCAATGTACACTCAGCACCCATCTTGACAGAAAAAAAGAGAAATGTAGAAATTTTTACAAATTTATTAAAAAAAGAAAAACTGAAATATCACATGGTCATAAGTATTCGGACCCTTTGCTCAGTACTGAGTAGAAGCACACTTTTGAGCTACAGTAGTGCAGCCATGAGTCTTCTTGGGAATGATGCAACGAGTTTTTCCACACCTGAATTTGGGGATCTTCTGCCATTCTTCCTAACAGATCCTCTCCAGTTCTGTCAGGTTGGATGGTGAACAGTGGTGGACAGCCATTTTCAGGGCTCTGGCTGGGCCAGTCAAGAATGTTCCCAGAGTTGTTCGAAAGCCACTCCTTTGTTATTTTAGCTGTGTGCTGAGGGTCATTGTCTTATTGGAAGGTGAACCTTCGGCCAAGTCTGAGATCCTGAGCACTCTGGAAGAGGTTTTCTTTCAGGATCTCTCTGTACTTGGCCGCATTCATTGTCATCCTCTCCCTGCAGCTGAAAAACATCCTCATAGCATGATGCTGCCACCACCATGTTTCACTGTTGGGATCATATTGGGCAGGTGATGAGCAGTGCCTGGTTTTCTCCACACATACCGCTTAGAATTAACGCCAAAAAGTTCAATCTTGTCTCATCAGACCAGAGAATCTTATTCCTCTCAGTCTGGGAGTCCATCTTGTGTTTTTTGGCAAACTGTATGCATGCTTTCATACTGTATGTCTTGCACTGGGGGGAGGCGTCGGGTGGGTCAGCCATCAATAAAGCCCTGATGGGGGGAGGGTGGAGTGATAGAGTGTGAGGGATTTCTCCATCTCCCTACCAGTGTTGTTTTCGTTAACGATGACGATGACGAAATCATTTCGTTGACGCCCCTTTTTTTCATGACGATGACGACACGATGACGAGCTAAACGTGTCTCTCTGATGACTAAAACATGACGGGACGTGTGTAAATTTTCATTGACGAGACGAGACTGGACGAAAATGTGAATCTCTGGTCTGTCAGACGTTCATAATGCAGGAAATGTCTACCTATTCTGCATTTATCTGTCTGTCAAAAGTTAAAAAGTAGTTGCATCCTTACTCGCATCCGCCCGAACCGAGACCCGCGAACCGCGGCTCTTCCTGTCAAACCTGACCCGCATGTCGCACATTAATATCTTAAATTCACAGCAGTCTCTGTCATTTTGCCACGTAGGGGCTTTATCTATTTGATTCAGAGATTCCAGCATAAAAGATCATCATCCCTGGTTGTAACAGTGTTCGCTGTTCCCATTACCAGCAGTGCCTCTGTCTCTGCCTGATCTGGAAACGATCCCAACGTTTGATGTTTAAAACGCGTCTTGTCCAACGAAAAAGAAACATATTCTCACCGCCACCCGCCCGAACTACATAAATATCCGCCCACACCTTAACCATGATATTAATCTTTGTCATTTCTATCTGCTAAACAGCGTTTTTGCGGGTTACCGTCGGGTATCTGAACTGCTGAGGGACTCTGGTGAACACCTGCGGTCAGACACGCAGCTGCTTGGCTGCGCTGTTCAAACGGTGGGAAGTTCGTCTCTTTTCAGAGAGCCGGTCTTTTTGATTCGGTTCCCAAAGAGTCGGCTCTTTTGAGTCGGTTCCTAAAGAGTCGGCTCTTTTGAGTCGGTTCCTAAAGAGCCGGCTGTTTCGACTCCCAAATGGTTTGTAATTTAAGATATTTGCAGCCCTATATTTTACCTTAATTTTGCAATAAATTGATGGTTTGTGTGTCAAAAACGTTTTTGCATTCAGTATTTTTATGAGAAGCTTTAAAATTTATTCTATCTTCAAACTTTTTTATTTGACAGGGACAGTACATATTAATGAACATATAGCAACATGTTGAATTGTCATTAGTAAGCTAATTAGCATCAGCAGTCCCTTGGCAGGTAAAGAAAAGATACACAATATAATAAAACAACAAAATTAAACTTTCAGGTGCCACATGATTATAATACAAGACAACGCAACTCACTCCCCTCACCATTAACTGCTGTCTTCACTTGCAATGGAACATAGTCTTTCTTTCTGTTTTCATATACAAACCTATATGCTCAAATGTAACCGGCAGCATGGTCTCCTTAGTGGCCAGTTATTTTTTTTTTTTTTTTTTTTTAAATATAGCCTACCTGACAAAAACTAGACTAAAACGTTTTTAATTTCGTCGACTAAAACTAGACTAAAACTATCAGATACAGAAATGACTAAAATATGACTAAAACTAATAAGCATTTTCGTCAGAAAGACTAAGACTAAGACTAAAACTCAGATAGCTGCCAAAAACAACACTGCTCCCAACTGGATCTCTGGAGCTAGCAAAAGTGATCTTTGGGTTCTTTTTTACCTCTCAAAAAAGGCTTTTCCCAAAAATTAATTTGGGGGGAAGGGAAAAAAAGTCTGGATAAAATTTTAATTAAAGATAGGGGGAGGGTAAAAATTAAAAAAATTTGAAATGGAGATTGTGTTGGAATTTTTGAGTTGGAAAGTTCTAAAATAAATAAAAAAAGGTTAAGGGGATTTCCATAGCATGGATGTTGCCTGCGAGTTAAATATGAGTGTCACTGCAAAGGGTCTGAATACTTATGCATTAGGGATGGGTACCGAAATCGGTACTTTTATTGGTCCTACCGAACTCGCGGTCTACCGGGTACCGATCACGTAATCACGGACCATGTTTGGTACCTAAATGCATCCTTTAAGGAGGGTGGAAGAGTTGTTGTGCCGCACGGACGTGCATCGCAGCATGACATCAGCAGCAGCGGCCGCGTGTTCAGTCAGAAGCTTTCCTGCTTCACTTCTTAAAACATCAAGTTGCTGCATTTTTGGATGCAGGGCGGGAACACGGATTGAGGAAGAGCTGTAAAACATTTCTTTTAAAGCTCCGTTCCCGTCGGTATCGAGCGAGAAAAAGGGGAGAAGTGGTCAGCGCCTGGCGGCTGAACAGATGGGGGGAGATAATAACAGAGGTTCCACTGCCGTTAATACTTATACGATGTGAATTTTACTGAGTTTAGCATCAACCAAGACAGTAACCAGTTCTGGGCTGACGCGCATGTCACGTCTCTCCCTCCCTCCTCTGTCGCGTCCCCATCTTTTTAACTCTTATCACAGCGGAGTTTCGCAGCGTGTGCCAGCGCCCATACTCATCTGATAAATAAGAGTCTGCGTCTCTGAAACAGCTTGTTGGTTTAACAGACGGCAGAAACTGTCTGCATCAAGTTAGTAACCTGATCCTGAGAGGATTACAGCCTCCAGACCTGCACAAAACGCCGCACAAAATCAGTTTAGTGTCGGAGAATATTCCGTCTTTTTCTGTTAAATTTTCTGTTTTTTTTTTATTTTGTCTGGAACAAACTCCAGAAAGCTCAGATCAGCTGAAACACTTGTTCTCAGCTGCATTCATAGTTTTACTCTAAAGTTAAAATCTGCACGGCTCTATGCTCTCTTTTTAATCTTAAATATTTCTAATGTTTATCATTTTAAAATCATACTTCTACTTTTTTGTTCTTAATCATTTTCTCTTTTACACCCCGCTGCAATGCTTGGTTTTTTAAAGCACTTTGAATTTTCCTGTAGGCTACATGAAATGTGCTGTATAAAAAACTTGCCTTGCCATTAAAGTTTCTGTTCCAGATGCTCTGACATCATAGAGAAACAGCTGGATTTTGCTTTAATATATTATTAAAAAATTTATGTTGAGAATGAGAAATAAATTTGTTATTGCCATATAAACACACATAAAAGTACCGAAAAATGGTACCGTTTGGTACCGGTACCGATTCGCAGGTACCGAAAGTTGGTACCGTATCGATTCAAATGTGAAAGGTACCCATCCCTAATGACCATGTAATATTTCAGTTTTTACTTCTTAGTAAATTTTCTGTCAAGATGGAGTGCTGAGTGTACATTAATGAGAAATAAAGTTAACTTTATTTTAGCAAATGGCTGCAATGAAACAAAGAGTGAAAACGTTAAAGGAGTCTGAATACTTTCCGTACCCACTGTATGTATGTATGTATGTCGCACACAGCTAGGGAATACTTTAGATAATCAGTCATTAGAAATATTTAAATGCCAAGAAGTGGTCCTTACGATTACACACAATCACAACTACAGGACATGCCACAATATGCTGTCATGTGGTTTTCCAAATACACTATTTAAACAGCTATTAAATTGATTTCACAGCATGATACGGTAATAGAGACTAATGCAAGACTCAATAGTAAAGCAGGGCTTATTAAAGTTTTATATTCAGTGTTGCAGAGGAAAAAAATTTTTTTTTCTGCAACGGGGCACAATACTTTCACTAAAATACATTTTTTCTCACTTCAATGTTCACAATCTCAGATATATCCCTCCAGGGTCCAAACTGCTTATACATTTGTTCCAGTTAAAGAATTTATCAGTGTGGCATTGCTCTCTTGTAATACTAATAGAACAATGGGGTGATCTTTATTTAAAGCAAATAAGACCCTTTAAAATTTTTTACATACAGTTTTGCATCTAAATGTGCATCAAAAATGAAAAGCTCATCTTTAAAGGTTAAACATTTCACCTATATAAATGTACTCTTAAAATACTGAAAGGTCCTAAGTCAAACTATACATATGTTATTCTCACTTAACAGGTTTTACAAGTATTTCCAGTGGTCATGATGACAAAAATTATTCCAGGCTACAAGGCTACCCTAAGTCTATACTAAAATCACTTCAAAGTTGCTTGTACCTTTTTTTTTCTTTTTTGAGCTGAAAAAGATCACAAACAAGACTCAACCCAAGCTGTGCATTATATCTTGCATTTGGAGCAATGTAACAGCGGATATGCACATCAGTGACTCTTCAGATGGGAATATAACCACTTCACAGGAAGAGAGTACTATAGGCACCTGCAGGTATGGAGAAGTACTTGTTTCATGTATTTGTTGCATCCTACATTGCACCATTGGGAATATGTGTGAACCACTCAAAATAAGACTCGGAAATTCATCTGAATCTGCTCTGACTTGACGTGGGAAACAAAGTCTTTTGATTCCAAGGTAAACTCAGAGAAGCAAGGTCTTTACCCCGGCTTCCCTGTCAAATCCCAGTTCGAACCATTCTGCCTCCCCATACTTGACTTTTGCTTTTAGAGCTTGCTCAGTGATCTAGCTGGATCATCCAGTGTACCACTCTCCAAGGCTTGGTTTACAGAGGAATATCTGGAGTTTAAAAAAAATGACACCTCCATTTTTTTTATTGCTACTTTTACACTTTTGACTGACTGCTTGGCGGGGGAGGAATATTTAATTAACTCGGACTGAATTCCAATAATCTGCTCCATATCCTTGAGGCTTTTCTGACAATGTTCTGTGGCATGTTTTAATTTGATTAGGACAAGACAAGGTGGGGTTTCCTTGGAGCTACAACTTTATGCAGATGTGGTTACAAATGAAGCCGACACAAGGTGAATTTGGGGAAAATATAAAATATATTTTATACTTTGAAGTCTTGTGTATCTGCATTGTGCTTTTTTCTAGGGAATGATATGAAAGCTAAACTCTGTCTGAATTCCTTCATATCTCAGTTTGTCAGTCATATTTTTTTAGAAGGCGACACCTACAAAGACAAGGAGAGAGACTGCGTGACAGTCTACAGCCTGCAGGAAACCCTGAGGGGAAAGGATTCTCCCTCCTTTTACAGCCCAGATAAATCTCTGAAATACCAATACTGCATTACACTGCACAAAATATTATTATTTCCTTTGATGGATAACATTTGCCTGCTAATTCACATTTCATACTGAGAGTCTTTGTTTACAATATAAATCTAATTAAGTGCAGCCATCACAGCACAAGGTGGATCGATACACAATATGGCCAGCACAGCTGCTTACCTCACAAAGATGCTTTCGCCTGCCAATATTTTCTACCTATAAAACGGTTTGGATTCTCTGTGTGGCCAATAATCTGTGAAGGTTAGGGCTACAAGAGACAAAGCATTGCCTCAGTGGGTGACATGTTTGCTACATAAGTAAACATAAAAAAGATTAAATCAGAGTCTTGTGGTTTTAAGATTACAGTCATTTTCTTTTAATGGCCACCTGAGCTTCATCAATTGGTATTTTGTTTTGCCACTGAATAATTAATGTTAATTAGCAGTAAAAATGTATCTTTTTAATCTGTTATGATATATATTTTTAATAAAGATGATGAGTGCTGCCAGATGTATGAGGGTATAACAAAATTAAATTTCAGAAAATGAAAAAATGTCTCAAAACAATACAATTTTTTAAAAAAAATCCTTTAAAATTAATAGCATTAAGAGAAGTAAAACTTTGTTTTTTAGGTTTTGCTCAATTTACTGCCTCTTATTTTTCTAAACGGGTTGTATTTTTTATCCTAATGTTTTTCCTTTTTTTCATATTTTGTTCCTCAAGGTCACCGTAGAACAGTGGTTCCCGAATTTTTTGAGCTATGAGCTTCAAAATAACGTGGTGTTCTTGGTGTCAGAATCTTTGTTTCTTTGGCTGCTGGTCTCCCGGGTCCTGGTGCCCCCCGGCCTGCCTCTGATTTTCATGGGTCTTGGTCACATTCACACAATCACTCCTCATTCTTCCTTCTAACATCTTGTTCCTGCACTTACTAACCTGCATGATGATGATATCACTGTGATGTCATGTGGTGACATCACCACTAACTGCAGCTGTTCCTTCCTCTGTGCGATCAGTGTCTGGTTTTGTGATTATTATTGTCTGTTCCAGCTTGTCTATCAGAGGTCTTAATGATTGTCAGCCTTGTTTCTGTTGGAGATGTTGCAGGTGGCGTTTTGTTTTCTTACAAGTGCAGCAGCTCTCTCTTTTTCTATCAGCTCTCTTTTCTCCCTTTCTTTTTCACACTCTTTTCTCTGTCCCTTTTTCTTTTCCCTCTTGTCAGGTCCAGCAATAAAACAGTATGTAAATTCAATAATACAATAATTACAAAGAAAAAAAATATAAGTAAATAAATAAAGCAAAATATTTGTACATCAAGAGGAGCCTTATACCCATAAGGATTGTATAACGGCTTTTGATAGATTATGTTCACAGCTGTGAGAAAGCACCTTTATGCCGAAAAACTGCTGGTCTCACAGAGACTATGTCAGATTGGATTTTTGAAACAGCACTTGATATAACTTTGTCTCTGGACAACTGATGGGGGAAAAAAAACAAACAAACAAAGAAAAGTGCAATCAGTTCACCACTGGATCAAAGCCCCTACATGCCCAAAATCAGCTTCTCTCAATCAGAAATGCCAAATTCAGATTTTTATGGCATGAACAATAATTTAGTTGGTTAGAAGATTAAAGGAGTCATCACCCGGATATCCCACTGTTTCACGTTAAAACGTGTGTATTAGAACAGGACCTCAGTTAAAATGTGCCAGAAACTCCAGAGAGTGAAAGTGGCTCCGTCTTTGTGTGCGGGCTCTCTCTTCTTACCAGAATCGACCACAAGAGCGCGCTCTCCACAGTAGGCGATTTTGTAATTTATCTCCGAATGACTTGATCTACAGAGGCTGCTAGCTGCTAAGCTAGCCTCTTTGGCACTACCTAAAATCAGCTGATTACGTGCCGCGGAGTAGCGTTTAATGCTTTGTCAGAGAGGAGGACGACGACGACGACGAGGAAAAAAATCTGCGGTGCTGAGCTGCTTCGGCAGAAATTCTGCAGTTTTCAGTGCTGTGACAGGAGGGACAGCACTACCAGGGACCAGTGGATTATATTTATTTAGTGAAGATGTGCAGTCGGTAAGTGTAGCTGCTTGTGTAACTTATTATCTTTTGTGTAAGAGACCAGTAAACAATGGTAGATAAACGGTGACAAGCTGCTAATGTAGCTACAAAAGCTAACACTGTTTGGTTAACTTCACGTCAGACGTCCACTCCTTATATTCATCAGAGTCCAGCCCTTTTACTCTGTGGATCCTCTCTATCAACCGTACCGTTACATTTTTATCACGTTTTTCTCTGATGGGACATCATTTCCTTCACTTGGTCTGTCCTGATAAAACATTGTTTTGGCTTTGACATTTGCCTCGTGAACACGCTTACAAACAGGTCTAATTCTCGTACGTATTCTTGCAACAAACAAAAGTTGGGGATAAAAAGAGGTTAAAATGAGCTCATAAAATTTTTCCTCCCACCCAACTATAATTAAAAATTAATTTGAAGATAATTTAAGAAGGATTGTGTATGTAGAACACTAGGTTGTGACACCTTTAATGTATTATTTTAAAACTTGATCTCTCTAAATTAGCACATTTTGACTGCCCTAATAAAAATCCCTAATTATTTTTTATAGAACTCGTGGCTATATCTATCCATATATATATATATATATATATATATATATATATATATATATATATATATAAATGCCCCAACTTTTGGAAAGGCTGCCATAGAAAGAAACACTCAGGTTCCACCCTCATCCCACCTTCCAGTTTTCCTCATTTATAGATAACCATTCAGCCTCTCCCATGTTATAGATCTGCTGTTGGTTTCACAGCAAGAATCTTTATTCTTTTTGTTCACCCTTGAGCTCCAACTCCTACCGCAGCAAGCAGCTGTTGTCAGTGACAAAACTCTAATTAAACCACTGTAAGATTTCTGCTTCGCAGCAAACAGCAGACAGGAATTGCTGGTGGCTAGCCGATGAGTTTGGAGGTGAAACAAGATTCACAGCATGAACATGCACCCAAGCAGTCTGCAGAAGTCGACTCATGCGATCATGTCAATACTGGCCATGGCCTCAAAGAAATGTTTCCAACATCTTATCGATTTGATGAAAAGAAGGAGGTCGGCTTGTTTAAAACACCAAATTAACAGGGTAGAAATAGGAAGCTTTTAAAGAAGCCTGACAAGTTGGACATCTGAACCCTAGTTATTATATATAATCAGCAGCAGCTCTGTCTTCACCTTTTGCTCTTTGCCATTGTTTGTAATTTGACAGACAAAGTGTGAGGTTAAGCTCTGGAGCTTTGGTCCTGGTCTCTGCTTTTACTCCCCCAATCAACCTCTCTGTGGTAGACGGCTCATTGTCAGCTGGGTGTTCAAGCTCCATTTAACTCTAACTAAGTGCCTTTAGTCATTATTGCTCATTAATGCTGCAGTGGTGTGGCTGAACAACCCCGAGAGCAACTGGGTGAGACAACTGCACCTTGCATAACTGTTTAGCCCATAAAGAGCTGGCGTGTTTGCCTTTGATAGTTTCATTATTCCAAAATTAATAGCATAAACATAATCCTAACAGCATGTTCTATTGAGTTTATTTGGTGTTATAAAGCCCTATTAAAATGCAGACACCTGTAATCACCTTAAGAGCTAATGTTTATTTTAGTCTAAATAGGACATGAACATATCTTTGAAGCCACACAACAAAGTCTTCTATGCCACTGGCTCCCAGTAGGGGGTACTTGGACCTGCAGGGGTTCTTCTGAGTGCCTGGAGGAAGCTCTGTGGAGCGTTCGCCTTAATATCTCAATTAAGACAGAAACTATATTTTGAAGTAGTCGTGTAATTTAAAAATCAGTGTAAGAGTAAAGATGAAAACAACCAAATTATGCTCATCTGCATTCACTTGTGACTGATAAAAAGCTCAAATAGAGAAGCTGAAATACCTTCATGTTTTGTGATGAGATTCAAACTGTTGACTTGGCCAACATCAGATTCACTCAAATTCTAGATAAAAGTGGCAGACGCAGCAAAGAAAAGGAAATACTCTGGGGTGAAAAGACCTTTAGATAGCGCACGCTCGAAAACCAGGGTTAATTTTGGTTTGGCTTTCACCCACTTCCGAGCTTTGAAGGAGAGGCTTGGGGCAGAAGAGCGACACGGCCATCGGCCCAAGGGGAGGGGCTCGCAGTTTGAATATGTTTACAAAGAGAAACGGGGGAACAATCCAGACTCTACCTTCAAGTCCTTATGAAAATATATGAAAAGCAGCACAGGACTTATAGGTCCAGTTCAAACTATCACTGTCCGACACGAGTCGCTGCCTGATATGTCAGACAATCTCCAAAATCAGCTGCAACTCATATTCTTGAGCAATTTTCATGAGACCTGAGTGAGTCCCTTTCAATGGGAAATTTTGTTGATTAATAATTTATTGCTATGTTAATTTAACATTGATGAACTGAGTATATTCGCAAACCCGGAGACATTTAACAAGCCCACTTTTGCAGGGTGAACAAATATTAGACAACCAGTCTTACCTGTATTATTACTAGGCTGTATTACCCTGCAGGTACATGCACATCTTGCGTCAAACAGAAAGTCCTATTAAGTAATTAATCTAATCTGCAATAGCGAGGTCCACACTTATTGCAGATACAACACAAACAGTGGCAAAAAAAAAAAATAAAAATAAAAAACAAGCAGCTAAATTTGCCCTTACGCAGTATTGTACTGATGGTGCGCTAACTGCACAAAGCAAGAAAGAGACGTTAGATTTTGTCCTTTCTAGCTTTGCTCTTAACAAGGGAACATGTAATAAATATAGTCAGAAATCACAGCAGGGTCAGTTTTGTCAGATGGCACCGCAGTTATAAAACTTGAGTTTTGAGCTCCAGCCTAGAAATGCCTTCAAAATGCCTCAGGGGCTAACATGTTATCTTAATTGGCTGACTTTTAGTTACAATTTCAGGCTTGTTATTGCTTAAAAACATAAATATTCAGCTTTTTAAAAATTCTGGGTCATTAAATCGATATATGTGAGCAGAAATGTGGTGAGAAATAAAACAAATAGGCTATGACATCATGGATACACTAATTAGCACAGATCATTATCGAGCAAAACTGAGCTACTTTTCTGCCGGGCTTTAAGTCTTTTCAGAAATATTCGGCTGCAGTGATTATTCCTTATGGCCAAGATGGTTCATTAACATGAAATATAATTGCTAAACAGGAAGTTAAAAAAAATAAAAAAAAGACAATGGAAAAACAGTTAAGGGTAAATAGCTAAAATCAGCTGGAGATAGTTAACAGCTAAATGAAATGGAGTTAGAAAACAGACTTTATGGAAACAGCCAATACAGTACTGAAAGAAGAGCTTGTACTTGCGTCTCAAAATGATTAGCTAATATTTAATGGCTGACATAAATAAAAGCTCATGGGTAAACTGTGTACATTCAGATTCAACAGCTTCTATTAACTGTAACAAGAAATAAAAATGTGAAACAACAGATCAGAGCAAAGAAAAGATTTTCAATGATTTTAAACCATTGAAAACATTTTGTAATTTTCTGTTCTGGCAGGTTTACAGAATTAGACCACTGCTTGATGGGCAAAAAACACGGAAATGATTCTGTGCCATTGATGCTAGCCTGAATGTGCATGTAGCTACACGCAGTGGACACAATTTTATGAAGGATGCACTGTAGAGGTTAGGGGGTTATCGACTTATTTCCATGCATCCTAGTCCGACACGCTCTAGTGCTGTCATGCGTTTTTTTTTTGTTTTTTTTTTCTTTTCTCTTTTATGCGTCTTTGTCATGCGTTTTTAAAGTGATCATGAAATCCTAAACGCTAGTCTCTTCTGGTACAAGACGTTTATTTTCTTTGAGTAGATCTTTACCGCACCAGCATTTCCAAAAAAAAAAACTTAGATCGTCTTAGCACATTATGAAGTGACAGGCAGATCTAATCGGTTCATGTCTTTCTTTTCAAGTCATTTAACAAAACAAAAAACACTTAGCAGCAGTCTAAAATTGGATGGCTGTGTTCCTCAAACCGAGAGCTCAGCCGGCCCCAATAGCCAACACTAATATAATCCAGGTCCTGCAGTCAGCCGTCTATAAAGAGGGGGCGGAGGTGAGAAACGGCAACAAGCACGGCAGCAGAAAATCTAAAACAACAATTTCCAGTTTCACACTTATGAAGTCAACTCATACTTCAAACCACAAATTTTTACTTTCATATCTCATAACCAAACAGAAATAATAGTAAACCATAAAGAATGGAATATTAATCAAAACATAATTTAAGCATTTCATCAAAAAAAAAAAAAAAAAAAATCAAGCATTTGGCTCCACCAATTACCACCTTAAGGTAAGATAAGGATTCAGAAACAGGTTATATACTGTATAAACTCTGGTATCACCACAGCTACAAAATTTTGCAGGGGAAACATCCTGTATCTGTCTTTTCCCTTCAGTTTTTTATTTTAATATTGAAGTATCGGATAGTTGTATCTTTTGTGCAAATCTACTTTGCCTAGTTTAAGAATGTGTTAGATGGCCATGTCAGTGTGATTGGCCCGTTATCCCAGTACTGTAAACAGTATGTGAGGAATCTTGGTGTGACTTTTGATGCTGGTTTAAGATTTGACAAACAAATTAGTTCTGTTGTCAAATCTAGTTTCTTCCATTTACGGCTTCTGGGTAAAGTGAAGTCGTATCTACCCTATAAGGACCTGGAGAGGGCTATTCATGCTTTTATCACTTGCCGCCTTGATTATTGTAATTCTCTTTATTTTGGGATCGAACAATCGTTACTCCGTCGTTTACAGATTGTCCAGAACTCAGCAGCTCGTCTTCTGACAGGAAGTAAACGACGTGAGCACATTACTCCGGTGCTGGCTTCTCTTCACTGGCTACCTGTTAAATTTAGGATTCAATTTAAGATTCTTTTGATTGTATTTAAAAGTCTGAACGGCACGGCACCACTGTATCTTTCTGATATTTTGAAGCCCCACACACCTGTCAGATCGCTCAGGTCGACAAACCAGTTGCTCCTGACGGTTCCTAGAACCAGACTAAAAGGCAGAGGTGACAGAGCTTTTTCTGTTGCTGCACCAGTTCTTTGGAACAGTCTGCCATTTAATATTAGAAGTGCCCAGAGTATTGTTCATTTTAAATCCTTACTGAAAGCACATCTATTCTCATTGGCTTTCCCCCCAGCCTGAGCATCTCTTTTTGGCTTTTATGTGTTTTATGTTATTTTATGGGTTTATCTTCTTCTGTGGTTTTATGTGTATTCCAGTCATGTGCTGTTTTATCTATTCTGTGCTCTTAATTTATTGTTGATTTTGATTTGATCATTTCTATGTTCAGCACTTTGGTCAACTGAGGTTGTTTTTAAATGTGCTTTATAAATAAATTTGACTTGACTTTGACTTGAAGAATGTAACTTAGCCCACAGCTGAAAGTTCCAAACATATTATTGATCTGGATCATGTCTTTTCTTATTTCAGACCTATCTGTTTTACGGCTTATTGACTGAAGCCGCCTGCACAGAGGGCAGCATGAGATCCATGCAGTACAGGAAATCTTTTTGCTAGAAAGCAGCAATCCTAACACATAGAATTCCAAAATAACGGAGAAAAACTCAGCTAAAAGACTACCAAGCATTGTTAACCAGAAGAAACACAACAAACCAAAAAAACCACAAGTAATTATATAGGGATGAAGAAAAACCTGAGAATAGCACTGTCTATTGTAGGGCTTCTGCTAAATGATGTGAAATCAGATGATAAAGATGTCCGTTGTATCACAGTGCAATAGAAACTCTGAGTTAGCAGCCAATATTCTATCATTATTATACATCTGCACAGCTACTCAGACATTATTTTACTGATTGCTGGATGAATTATGCAACTATCCTCTGATAATATACATTTCATATTAGTGTTCCAGTTAAATTTACTTGGACATAGTAACGCATATCTTGATTCTGACACTTCTGTAGTAATCTCATAGGACTCAGCTTTCTTTAGAGACCAAGATTATACATGATGCCCTTGTAGATTTGAGATTATTTATTTTGGATATGTCATTTGAGACAGGAGGCAGAAAAAATAGACCTCATCAAGATGAGGTTAAGTTAAAATAAGCTCATTTATTTTTGCTCTGTCAATGTGGTTCATGTTTAATAGATGTAGAGATGCACCTCACACAAAAATAACTTCCCCGTAGCAGTATCCACCCTATACAAGAGAGAGAAATTAATAAATGGCTGAAGAAAAAGGACATACAGAGTTAGAGTGTGAAATGCATACTTCAACCTACATGGCATTAGTAATCAAGGCCTGCTAGTATACGCCGAGTCTGCCTCGTATCCACGGAGAAGCATGGATGCAGGGTGACAGCTGGGGACGTAGCCAGCACATCGGACCACTAAATGAGAAAAATGACCAGCTTTCACCAGCTCCTTTAAAAACTCATTTACATCCTGTCAGATTCCATTATGGCCGGGAACCTGCTCTGGAGCTGCAGGACAGGACTGAGCCTGAGAGCACTGACCGTGCCGGCCAAGCTCCCATCAGCCTGACCCGGTTCACCGGTCCAGCAGACAGCTGATTCTCCTGTGTCAAGGTTTTTGGCGTCTGTTTCTTTTCTTTACAACCCACCTATTCCATTTCCATAATACCTTTAGTGTGGTTTTGGCAAAGAGCAGGTGATTATTTTGTGCGTCCAAAACCCAACTTCTTATGCACAATTATGGTACAATGAGGCTCCAGGAAACATCCACAGGAAAGTTGAAGTCATCCAAATACTGGGTGTTCAATTACTTTTCATCTTTGCTGTAATAATTATTTAATGTTTTATGATAAACTGTACAGCAAATACCTTTAGCTTCATAAAAAACAACATATGGTACGTTAACTTTCACATCAGTTTAAGCCAACTTTGACTCATCTTGTGATCCTTAAAAGTTTTGGTTACAGGGATTACACTTTCACACTTTTAATCTTGTAGCAACAATGGATGTGAAAATATTAAGCGGTTCAAGAAAAGGTTTGTCTCATTTTTTAAGTACTGAAAATGTTTTTTAAAAAAGGAGCTGAGGCTCAAGTGAAAATGTGCATTGAATGAATCTTGATACTAAAGGTTTTGCTGTGCAAGTTTTTTTAAAGGGGTACTGCACCCTAAAATTTGTTTGAGCCATTAACAAAAAATAACTATAATGATAAAAACTAAATATTTTCTCACAATTTTTCTCAAAATTTGTATTTAAAAAAAAAAAAAAAAACCTTTAAAAATCTGGATTTTGTGTGTAAAAAATTTGTTAAAGCACCGTCTACTGCAGGGGTGTCAAAGTGGTTCCAGAAAGGGCCACTCGTCCAGTCTTAACCTGAAGACTTGATGAGATGAGTGGAGTCAGGTGTGCTACGACTGCTTGGTTGGAATGAAAACCTGTAGCCACACGGCCCTTTCTGCAACCACTTTGACACCCCTGATTTACAGGTTAAAATCAGATTGTATTTTTCACACTAAAGCATGACACAAAAACTAGACATTCCTGCTTACGTTGTGCAATTTTAAAATATACTCATGGCCCCCTCCCACATGATGCAAAAAAAAGGTAGTGTGTCATCTTGTCGCAATAGAAAGTGCACCCACTGATGCTGATAGGAACTTATCTCACAGCAGATTGTGAAGTCATTCTTACTTTTACGGATCTTTAGGAGAAAAGTATACAAGTGACTGAAATTAATCATACAAGAACTCAACTCAATAAATAGGCTAATACGTTGTTTACATCAGGGGTGCCCAAGTCCAGTGCTCGAGAGCTACTGTCCTGGGGTCTCATTTATAAAACTGTGGAGGATTGTAGGATCTTTACTAAAAGTGTACGTCCGCCTAAAAGCAACAGTTTGTGTTCGCCAAAAAATATTCAGATTTATAAAACTGTGCGCACGCTCAGATCCAAGCAATTTCCCCTTGATAAATCACACTCTTCCAGGAAGTATGGTGAATTTGGCTCTTCTCCCCCCTACACACCTACATTCTACCCTAAATGGTCAATGCAAAGTACCTTATGGATATTTCTGCATATAAATGAGCCAGCTGATATGAGCCATTTAAAGTTTAATCGTGGCGACCGAAAAGACAATAAAACAATTTTGTGGAGACTGAAGTAGAGGTGCTTATGGGTGAGTCGGAGCCTCACAAAAAACATTTTATAAGGGCGTCACAGTGGAATTACGGATAAAGTAAAGTCTGCTGGTAACAGCAGGTCAGTGTGACGGTGAATGATGGAACAGGTCTGTTCCAGTCGCGCTGTGGAACTGTGGAGGAAACGCTGTGTCAGTGTGACTGTGTGCAGAACATGGAACATCTTTTTGGTGTGGTGTAGCAATGTGAATCTGTGTGTTAATGTGGTAAATATATCACCATGACGATTTTTGGGTAGAGGAAGATGATAGTGAGAAAACTTTGATGAAATGTTGATTAAACATACAAGTTTGCTTACAGGCCATTTTATTTATGTGACAGGTTCTTACAGTTTTAGCTCACCTGCAGCATAAATAATGTTGCTGGCTGAATCCTATTAAGCCAATCTATGAATGGGGAATTAAAGGTTGAATATGGAATATGGACAGAGCAGCGACATCACGTGTGTCTAGGTTGTAGTTGCAACGGCTCCAGCTGTTTGGGTGCCAGGTTCGCTGCCGATACGCAAGTGACCAACAGTCTGCAGCATGTCCAACAAGTAACGCAGAGGAGATAATAACTGACAGCTAATGTAAGCCACGTTAGCAAACAGGTTAGCTTACCGTTCCAGGAGGAAAGTCGCCATTTCCGGGTGTTGAGGTCTGGGAAAACGTTTATGTGGGTCCATTTAGTGTGGTCTTCACCTAAATTTACTCTAGGTTTTGCTCTTCTCAGGTCATTCCTCCTCAGAAATAGATAATGGAGGTTGGATAGGCTCTATCCCCAGTCTCCTGTTTAAAAGTCATGCGTTTCGAATCATTCTCATTTGTCAAAATTGTCTCACAAGATGTCTGTAAGCAAGGTCTGTAGTTTGCTTAAATTTGCGCACATTCCTACGCTAGATTTAAAAAAAAAAAAAAAAAAAAAATCCCAACTCTTGCATAAGAAGTTGCGTACACACTTCAAGCTTGGTTTTGTGTGAAAGCAAGCTTTATAAATGAGGCCCCTGAACATTCTGGTTGCATTTCTTCTCCAACACACCTGAATCAAATGAATGGCTCGTTACCAGGCCTCTGCAGAGCTACATGAGGGAATTAGCTATTTGATTTAGTTGTGTGGGAGAGGGTATGTTCTAAAAATGGCATGATAGTAGCTCTCGAGTACCGGAGTTGGGTACCCTTGATTTACATGTAATACAAAGTTATTTTTTCTCTCTCCAAGGCCAGTTTTATTAAAGGTAGAGTCTGGAGTCCCCCCTCCGCGCCATTTCTGTTTGTAAACACTATTCAAACTGAGTGCCCCTCCCCTTCGGGCTAATGGCTGCTTCACTCTTCAGCCTCCTCAGCCCCAAGACTTTCCTCCAAAGCTCAAAAGCAGGTGAAAGGCAAACCAACATTAACTCTGGTTTTTGAGCATGCAACATCTAAAGCTCTTTTCACAGCAGAGTACTTCCTTTTCTTTGCTGCTTCCGCTTTTTTTTTGCTTTTTTTCTGAGTTTGAGTGACTGCCGTCTGCTCCATTCATGAGCTTATCCCAACACAGCGCCATGCCCTTAGCTCTGTCATTGGCTGGTGATACATACGTAAATCTCCACCCAGAAACGCCCCAAACACACCAAAACAAAGGGAAAAAGTGAAATACAGTCAGGGGGAGAGGGAGTTGCAAACAAAATTACTGCCACACAAGAGTAGAGCCACAAAAGTGCGGACTGAGACAGATTTCACTCGCACAAGTCTAGTGCTTTTCTCAGGGGAAATCTCCGAATTCTACCTTTAAACCAGTGCACTTGTCAATAATTCCACTTCTCCGTCATTACACTTAATCCTCCCTTTCTCTACCATTGCACAAACTCAAACGCCACACGCTTGCTGTTATCTTTATAGAAGTAGAAATGATTTGTCACGCTTGCACGTTAACAGTACATACAACACTGCATGCCGCTTCATCAGGAAGAAAGTAATTTGAAAACAACAGCTCATCAAACGGTCTAACAAGCGCACTTTAGGGCTAGGAGCTCCGATAGCAATTAAATCCACAGGGCTCACAGTCTGCGGTTGTACGCTGAACCGCTCGCGAGTCTCATTCTGACTCTGAGCATGTCTGCAACACTGTGATCTGATGTGCGCCATCAAAGCCACGGAGAGTACCTCAGCGCACACTAGGAGCTCCATCAATCCCCTCTGGCCCGTGGAAACTGCCTTTTCCTACACAGTCGGCCATCAAGGGTGACATCCTTGAGGAGGCGATACAAACAGTGTCTAATGAATTTTTAACGACAAGCATCGGTGGCGGCGAAGGAAGAGAGCGGCAAACGGAGACGGCGAGAGAGACCCCTGCTGAATGCATTACAGTGATTTGTGGGCTCACCTTTGAGCGAGGGTAAGAGGCCTCCTGCCTCAGATCATCGGGGTGTTAAGTGTGCTCTGCAGGGGAGCTTCTCGGTAGCGCATTGCGGGCCAAATGATGTTTGAAATGTTTTAATCAAATTCTGTCTGTTCATTAGACTAACAATAGGCCTCATGGGGCGAGCACTCTGTAGTTCAGCTTCTTACTGCCCCCAGGGGAAGTCTCCTGATAGAGTTAGTTTCCTTACCTCCTGGTGGCAATTTTTTTTACATGATGCACCTCTATACATTTAAATGGGCCTTTATCAGAGGTGGCAGCTTGTCATGAAGTGTGACGTCTGGATTCCAGTCCCAATCTGTCTTCCTCAGGAGCATGTCTCAGTGACACCATGTGTCAAACTAATGTTGCCTGAAATGTGTACCTTTAACTGTCTGCTTGATCAGACTCCATTCTCAAATAATCCTCCTCCTTTTCAGAGCTTTGAGTGACTTGAGAATATTGTTAGTGGGATTGATTTTTTTTTGTCTTTTATAGGATTAAGCTGATTTCACTGATGTGTTGCTACTCAAATCCTACATGCCTCAAGGAGGTTTAAGCAACAATGTTTGAACTATAGACTTAATGCAACATAAGGAGCCAGCCAAAGCCAAGAAAAATAAAAGTTTCAATCTTGACAGTATATTTTCATGCTGTGCAAAACTCTTTTCATCGTCATTCTTTCAAGAAAATACTGCAGATTTAGCAACAGTCCTCCAGGTTTTATGCAGTTATGCCCCCAGGGAAGCATTCCCCCAACAAAAGGACATCAGACCATTTCACAATTAACTACAAATCTTGCACACCTACACTTACATTAACCGTCTAAAACCATGACGACTTCACCCCTCTCTCTCTTTCACAGGCATCTGGGAGACTGAATCTGATGCATCACCACACCAAACAAACAAGCAAACATATTGTGTGCAACTCAACACTAAAGAGCAAAATTTAAATGTAAGTGAAAATGTGCCTGAATAAATAACCTAAAGTGCTACACAATTATCTACTTTAAAACATTTTATGTGAAAAAAAAAAAGAAAGAAAAGAAATGCTGCTTTGTTGCATGGGTATTTCAATGTTACATCTTTATTGTTGATCTTCTATTTTTCATTCATTTTCAGGCCAGTCCCCCCTTACCATTTTCAGAACGATGCCTATTTTATTTATTGTTTTATTTTAGTAAAGTAGAAAAGAAGCTCCCAACTGCAAAGATTAACCGGTTTTACGCTTTCAAATAACAGACTTTGTTTAAATGTATCTGTATTCACTTTGTTACTGACAGCCTGTTACTCACAAATGCACAAGTTGTTCCCTCCTTTTTTCATGTTATATCCACAAAAAAACACAAAGATAAAATAGTTTGGTGTGAAAACAGTTTGTCCCCATCAAGTTGATTTCAAAAGAGCAATTTGCTCAAATAGATAAATAAGCTAAACAAATTAGAGTGGATGACAAAAGAAAATGTTGCGGATCAATCTACAGCAGATTAACACCATCTTAAAGGTGCCATAGCATCAGATTTAATTTCTCTGGGGTTTTGAGGGTATCATATGATCTGTTCTGCACTGATGAGGCCATGTGAATGTCCAGAGTGAGAATCAAAGTTTCTGTTTATGGTCTGTCAGCTTTGTTTCTTTGTTCAAAAACGGTTGAATCAGACAGCAGCTTATCATTCTACGTAGTTTTAGCATGCTACGTAACTCATTTGCTCCAATTAGAGCACACTATTAAGCAATCACCCCCCCTCCTCTCTCCTTCCACCCTCTGCTTTGCTCTCCCCCCTCCCTTGCTGATTCAACTGCATGAGTGGAGCTGATTGACTGCTCAGCAGTCAGGTCTGGGTTTTCAATCTAATGGATTTAAAAGAAAACTTCTGCAGCAACACTGAGGGAGACGACCACAACCTTGTCATTACCTGTAAGTTTGTTTATTTTTTAAATGCTGTGTTGTCTGATAAACATAGCTCACTGTCTGAAATGCCCACATTGCTAACAGATAGCATTTAGCGAACTCCGACCGCAACCTACTTTCTCTAAATAAGGTTATAGCCAAATAAGGTGTAGCAGAAATGGGCAGAAAAGGCCGAGGTAGAGTATGCAAAAAGACAAGAACCGTTCTGGAAATAAGCAACAACACTTATGGAGTAATGAATCCACTTCAGAGCATTAGACATTCATTTGTACAACTCAATACTGCATTTACATTTATGTTTCCATGCTTCAGTTAATTGCTCAGCCTATATTCCTTTTCTGTATCCATTTCCAGAAAAAAATGAGGAATGGCTCCAGGCTTTTGTGGACACAAGTTGAATAATGGTCAAGGTCATGGCTGCAAATGGAGGAAGTCTAAGAAACATGAATTTAGATAGTTAACGCTTCATAAGCAATAAATAAATAAATGAATAAAAATAGTTCAAGTTCATGGGAAAGACAAACACTACTTTTACAGACAAATTTAAACAAATTCTGTAGGTTTTTGTGCCACCCAGCACCACTTTCAACATTGTGTCACATGATATGAACACACAATTGTGGTGCAGGATTTGTGTGTCAAGTAATGAGCCTACAACTTGTTGCTTATCTAAGAATAGGACAATTTGATTTAATACATTACCACCATGTCGGCAAGCAATGATGGTTAACCTTTACCATTTATGTTATAAAGAGTAACATTAATAACTCAGTTTGTAATGTTAAAAACTGAAGCCTGAAACTGTGTCTGGGTTGATGGTTCAACAGCTGCATGTAGATTCATTCATTCATTAACTCCACCTATAGAAGAGTGATGTGTTCCATTAAATGTAGACATTTTATCAAAGGGTATATAGGATATATCTTGATTGGTATCAGAAAAAGTGAAAATCATGTCAACATACACATAGATTAGGACTTTGTGACTAATTACATGTTTTTGTGAGAATGGAATAATAAAGAAAGGCTTATCTGATATTAAAAATCTACCTCTAATCATCAAGCATGAAACTCATATTACAAAATGTTTTAGAAAGCAGTAAACACTGATATGGAGCTAAACCTGTGGCTTACCTAAAATGAATCAGATAACAAGCTTCCTCATGTATCAGCAAATGGGGTGAAAGTTTGCAGTTAAATCTTAAGATCATTGTCATCACACCTCTAAATATCTCATTTTGATTGAGATATAATAAAATCAATAATGGGGAGGAAAGTGGCGTTGCCATGCTCAATTAAAATGTAATAAAGCCAGTTGAGGAACATGGCTCATAACTCTTCTTACTGTAGATGCAATACAGGTATATTTAATATATACAGCATATGTTAACTTTGTTGGTTATTTTTCCATCTTTGGCTACAGATGTGCAGTGAAATCTGTCTCAGATATCCAGAATGTGCTTTGAATGGCATTGGGCTGATTCACTCACTAGTTGGGATAAGCCTGCCAATTGGCTGCTTGTTTCATGTTATACTCCCCCTTCTTGTGTACGAGCTGCGTGCTACCATTTCCCAAATCCACTTCGCAATGGGAAAAATGAATAAATCAATAACAAAAATCCTCTGAACAAGGAACCCACATGCCAAAAATGACAAATTTTTTTAAAGATTTGTATTTTGCTTCAAGGCAGGCCCTGCTTAGTTCTCTCAGTGAATGGTTGTAAAATCCACAAGAAAATATGTTTGAGGTCATGCTGTTTTTCATATTTGCCCCCAAGGTCTGCCGAAACAAGATCCCTTCCAACACCATACTGTATTTCAACAGGGGTAGTGCTGCATAGGCTTAGGATTACACACACACATACTTATATATATATATATATATATATATATATATATATATATATATATATATATATATATATATATATATATATATATATATATGTAAAATGAAAAAAAAGAAATATGATTACGAAAAAATGTGCTTTTGATATAGCAAGATCATGTGAAATGGAGTGTTACAAATCGCAACCTTTTTCATTTACAAAATCATAATTAAGTAAAAATAGTAAAAGCCTAGATCAGTAATAACAAAATATTAGAATAAGAGATGATGTAAGCCACTGTTATGGTTATTTATTTATTTAGTCTGTTTATCTTCCTCTGTTTTCATGCTAGACATGCAAGAAGTGGGGCTGGGGCCATCCATCCATCCATCTTTAGACACAAAAGGTTTCTAATTAAAGAATAATGCATACACATAATGCTTCTACTATCATAAACTCATGTATGACAAATGACTTACTTTTTTTCATCAGTTTAATGCTGAAACTTTCAGAACTGCAGTGTTAATGCAAAGCAAGAGGTAAAAAACACCAGAGCAGCCACAGATTTTCACTGAGAGTTCTAAACTGGCTTTTTGGGGGGATATATCTGTCTCCAAATGGAGCACTTCCATGCTTCATTCTAGAATGTCACACCAGATGGACACTTGAGTGGTCAAAATGCCCTTATGGTTGCTCCAATTTTCCCTTTGATCACTGAAAGTGCCACTCGGGGTGTGAGCTTAGGGTGAAAGTATACTCATACCCGAACCTTTCAGAGAAAGTGGTGCTCCTTGCACTCAGCACTACTCATAGTTCAGATGGAAAACATGATTAACTTTGATAGTTCTTATATAATCATTTCTAAAATCAGTTGTCATGTAAAACAGCAAATTATTTGAAAGGTTTCTCACGATTTACTAAGTAATGACCTAATAATATGAACTATAAAACACATTTGTTATGTAAATGCACTGTAAGACTTGACAGAACATCTAATATTTACATCAGACTGCTTTAAACAAACGGATTGGATGAAATAGATGTTTTCAACTTCTGTGAGACATCCATCCCCCACATCCAACAATAATGCATTTCTTAGAAAAACAAACAAAAACAAACATGTTTTGCAAAACTGTGTAAAAAAAATGGCTTGAAAAATCTAACCAAACCCCAAAACAAGACCAAAACCCTCTTTTCATCAAAACACACAACAACACTACAGCAAAGACTGTACTTCAGAGAATACAGACAGCTTTCTACAAACAAAACAAAAAATACAGAACAAGTAGGTTTTCTGTTTGAAGTAGGACGATATGTGACACTTGTAAGAAATCAGTGTGTTTCCTGTAGACAACAGTCAAAGAAGAACGAAGAAAAATTAGCTGTATGAGTGAGATCTCTTCATTGTGGATATTTGCATTATTTCGACCTCACACAGTTGACTACAGACTTTGCCGCAATCTGCAGTGCACTAAAAACACAGTTTGCAACTCTATGTACCGATACGGACTGGGTTATGTAGGCCCAGCTCGTTTAACTGGCTTAAAGAGACAAACCTACAATACAGTACTCACTCAACTTACCTTTATTTTCTTAAAAGTTACATTAATCTTTTGTGTTTCTGGTGCTACTTCCGAGTAGCTTTTAATTTTAGTTTGCATATGGATGATTTTCATAATTTACGCATGCTTCACTCGTGCATGCTCGCAACTGCTCGTGACAGTCAAAAAGCTTTAGAAGTCCATTGAAATAGAATGGTGACTGGTCTTTACGGGGTTAATTACAACGATGCTGGACACTTTTTTGCATTTTTGACTGCTTTAATCGATGAGGGGAGACCTCTCCTAAACCATGAATATGTTTTTACCGGTTTCCCGTGAAGAAACAGCGATCGGTGTGGATTTGTGCATCACCGGTGTTAAAACTGGACACCTTTGCAGCAACACCCGCTCGGCAGTCTCCTGCTGGTGTCTGACGATTGCAAAGACGTGGAATAAACTTTCTGTGGAAATACGGGGGACGACGAGAGACAACGGCATGAATAAGAGGCAGAACCAAGTCAATTGGCGGGGAATTAAGATAGGTACGATGCTAACCACTTTACTGTGTTTGAAAAAGTAACCGACCCCGAACAATGCAATGTCCGCTGCTGCCGTCTAAAAGTTCCCTGTTAGCACAGTCTGGAACTTTCAGCCGGCGGCGGTGGGCACTTCCCTCCTTTATTTTTTTTAAGGGTTGCATTTGTCACAGAAATAGTTCAGTTACATTTTCAAACACAGTAAACATGGTTGGCGCCGTGCTTACAGTACCTTAATTCCCTGCCAATTGACTTGGTTTTGCCTCCTACACGTGCCGTTGTCCCTCGTTGTCCCACTGTAGTTCCACAGAAAGATTATATTCCGCGTCTTTGCAGTCATCAGACAACAACAGGAGGCTGCAGCGGGTGTTGCTGCAAAGGTGTCCAGTTTTAACAAGGCAACTGCACAAGTCCAGGCCGATCACTGATGTTTCTTCACAGGAAAACAAGAAAAACTTATTCCCCGTCTAGGAGAGTTCTCCCCTTGTTGATAAAAGCAGTCAGAAATGCAAAAAAGTGTCCGGCATCGTTGTAATTAACCCGTGAAGACCAGTCTCTATTCCATTCCAATGGTCTCCCAAAGTTTTTTGACCTTTGGTCGTAGTTGCAAGCATGTGCAAGTGACATATGCATAAATTATGGATAGGGTCCGTTGGGGAAAGCACTGATCAGTGTGTACTACTACAGTTAGGAAAGATCATGCTCCCACAAAGCTTTCATAAGAGACACCTTTTAACTGAGACCAGGCTCCTATATAATACCGGTATAGAAGTGATTTCTCTGCTAATTTCTTTATCAGTTAATATCTCAAAAACATGTTTACATTCATGATTTTGTGACAGAATAAGACTAATTCAGGATGTCATCAGAAACACTGCTACATTCCTCCCTTCAGAACACAATGTAGTGGCCTTTAATCTTAAGTATAAAATGTCCCCACATTGCCAGCCCCGTAAATCTACTTTATTGTGTTATCTCTACCTGTCAGACCTATCGATCAGTGGATTAAGACAAAGATGATGTTTTAAAGCTTTGACTGAGGGTTTCATAGCTGTTCTGAAATCCAATACCAATAGGGGTTCATAGATCCTGGGCAGGATTTAGTGCTATAGGCAGGATTGATGACATGGAGCCCAGGCGTAATAGTGGAGGTGCACGAGCCCCATCCTTCAACATAACTCAAGATAACAGTCTGCTTTTTATTTGGTTATTAGAGTCATTCAGCTGTCTGCTTATTTAAAACATCTAGCACAACAGAGTGGTGCATCTGCACCATAAATAATGCCAATGGGTCCCACTTTTTTCTACAGATAAGAGATTTGCTCTAAAAACTATACCTGGAATGCTTGGGTTTTTTACTGATCACTGCACCATTACAATCAATATGAACATTACTACTCAAAGTCAGTGATGTAATCAAATGAGGATTATTTCATAAACTCAAAACAACACTTGCCACTGGCACAAGTACTGGATTTATCAACACTTTAATCTTACAAAAATTACCTGCAGCTTTTCAATATACTCACCATTGAATTTTTGGATTAATGTAGTTTCTTCATTTCTTCTATCAATGGTCATAAATTGTCAGAAGAGCAAGATTCACGAATAGCTAAATTATTGTAGGGAGCTCAATGATGGACTGAAAATTTAACTTGTATTGAACAATAACGAACTATATTTAAAAATGCATCTTATAAATTTGCTGTACAAAGAGCCAAAGAGACTGATATCTGAACCCCTATGTGGTACACTGACCATTTAGCATGTCACTACTGTCACAGTCACAGAGTTTCAACACAACATAATTTGACCCACACACATGGGGGTGGGGGGATGTTTCAAGGGACAGTGGTCTCACTTTTCATTCATTTTTAATAACGATCCATTCGGCAACCGCTCCATGTTTCTGAGTTGAATTCTGGGTCCATTGCCTCAATATGCTGGGAAAGCTTTCAGTGGGAAGTTGAGAGTATTTCGACTTCTAAAGTGCCAGACGCAAAATTCATTTTCTCCCATTTTTTCCCCTTGGATTCTTTCCAACGTATCTGACTACATTTTGAGGATAAAACCTTAAATGTGCCAAATCTTTCATTTGTGTGGCTATGAGTACTGTAAGATAGCTTGACTTGTTTAACAAATGCATGCTTGTTTCACTTTTTGACAACACATTAAAAATGTGTCAATAAGGAGCTTTAAAAGGATTGAGCTGCATGATATACCTTATGTGGACATCAAGAATAGGATAGAAAAAAATTAAGAACTGGCATAAAGTAGAAAGCAAAAAAAGACAGAATGATGCCATGAAAATACCATTTAGCATTTGACATCAACTAAGGAGATTTTCCAATAATTTCAGCAGACTGTAGCCACAGAATTTAAGCAATAAAAGCAACAATGATTAAAGCAAGAACTCTTTCAAGAGCACGATGGTCAGCAGATAATTCAGTTTGGTGAGGTTTGTTCTTTTACTTGGTACAAATCAGTTCTCCTACGTCATACTCAAATTTTACACATCAGTTATGACATTGTCTGACCCAGAAACCAGTATCCGGTAACATAAAATAACTAAAGTTCTGGTCCCCACAACAAGCTACACTTGTGTAAAAAAGTGTTTTCCCCCTTCCAGATTTCTTATATTTTGCATGTTGTTCACACTTATGTTTCAGATCATCAAACACGTTTAAATGTGAGTCAAAGATAACACAAGTAAACAAAAAAAGCAGTTTTTAAATGAAGAATTTTATCAGTAAGGGAAGAAAAAAATTCCAAATCTACATGGCCGTGTGTGAAAAAGTGACCAAAACCACTGCTGAGCAAAAAAAACATAAAGGCTCGTCTCAGTTTGCCAGAGAGAGTCTTGATGATCCCCAAGAGTTTTGGAAAAATACTTCGGACTGATGAGACAAAAGTTGAACTTTTTGGAAGGTGTAGGTCCCATTACATCTGGCGTAAAAGTAACATGGCATTTCAGAAAAGGAACATCATACTGTACCAACAGCAAAATATGGTGGTGGTAGTGTGATGGTCTGGGGCCGTTTTGCTGCTTCAGGACCTTGAAGACTTGCTGTGGTAAATGGAACCATGAATTCTGCTGTCTACCAAAAAATCCTAAAGGAGAGTGTCCGGCCATTTGTTTGTGACCTCAAGCTGAAGCGCACCTGGGTTCTGCAGCAGGACAATGATCCAAAACACACCAGCAAGTCCACCTCTGGATGGCTTAAAAAAAAAAAAAAAAGAAGACTTTGGAGAGGCCTAGTCAAAGTCCTGACCTGAATCCGATTGAGATGATGTGGCATGACCTTAAAAAGGCGGTTCATGCTGGAAAACCCTCCAATATGGCTGAGTTACAACAATTCCGCAAAGATAAGTGGGCTAAAATTCCTCCACAGCGCTGCAGAAGACTCATTGCCAGTTATTGGAAACGCTTGATTTCAGTTGTTACTGCTAAGGGTGGCCCAACCAGTTCTTAGGTTTAAGGGGCAATCGCATTTTTAACACAGGGCCAAATAGGTTTGGATTTTTTTCCCCCTTACTAATAAAAATCTTCATTTAAAAACTGTATTTTGTGTTAACTTGTGCTACCTTTGTCTAATATTTAAATTTGTTTGATGATCTGAAACACAGTGTGACAAACATGCAAAAAAAAAAAAAAAAAAAAAAAAGAAATCAGGAAGGGGGCAAACACTTTTTCACACAACTGTAAGACTGTGCAACTTTTCCAGGAAATTGCCAGGCTGATTGTTAGATAATTTTATGCTTTTGAAGTGCGAGTTACAATTATTTTAATACCTTTGAGGCAGTATTAAAATATGTTTATATTGTGGTAGAAGCATTGTCTTTAGTATCCCAGGGCTGCTACACTGATTTAATAGTTTCTACACACTTTACCTTTAATTGTTGTCATGTCAAACAGGTCTGGTATGATTGCTTGAGGTATTGCCTACAGCATGTCATTTCATGAATAGTTATGCCAAGATTTTATAATGATGATCGTAGAGTCCGACCACTGTGCAAAGCCTTCTCCAGCACATTCCACACTTTTTTTTTTGGCCAGGCAATGTACCAGTGTAACCAAGCTGCAGCTACTCATTAACCCATTCCGATTTCCTTTGCAATCATTGCAAACTTCCTTTCTTACCTATCCTATCCATTGCATATCCATAAAAAGAGTGATTTTAGAACACTTTATTTTTGGTCTCTTTTGAAATTGATTACTAAATATACCTAAAGGTTTACTGGAATTTAATAATGAAAGTTTGAATAAAAAAAAAAAATTCATCTTAAGTATTTTGGTATATGTTAATAGATACAAATACAGTTGTGAGATATTAGCTTTACCTTATGGGCAACTTTATTTATTTACCCCTGTTCAATTGCTTGCGTACACAAATAGCTCATCAGCCAATCACATAGCAGAAACTCAATGCATATGTTGAACCCTGAAGCAAATGGGCTACAGCAGCAGACGACCACATCCATTATCACACCTGTCAGCCAACAAAAGGAAATCGAGGCCACAATTTGCAGACTAGACAAAAGTGAACAATAAAAGATGAAAAAGGGTTGCCTGATCTGACGAGTCTTCATTTCATCTGCTATATTTAGACTGTAGGATAACAATTTTATATAAACAATGTGAAAACATGACTCCATCCTGCCTTGCATAAACAATTCACAATGGTGCAATCTAGGGTGGATATTTTCTCAGAACACTTTGGTTCCCTTAGTACCAAATGAGCATTGTTTAGATGAAAATATTATTTTTAAGCACATATCCCCCAAAAATACTCCAAAATGAGTCCTTTTTTTTTTAAAACCTATCATCAGATGGGCTCTATGCACAACCAGTGTTGGGAACATTACTTTAAAAAAGTAATTAATTATAGTTACTAATTACTTGTCCAAAAAAGTAATGGCGTTAGTAACTGAGTTACAGCTTTATATGAATAACTAATTACTTGGAAAAGTAATTTTTCCGTTACTTTTTAATGTTCCTTTAGATGTAATTTTAAATCAATCTCAATTAATCAATTAAATCAATCTTTATGTTGAATTCATATAAAAGTGAAAATCAGATCTGACTAATGAATGAAATCCATGGAAACTTTACAGAGCAAATAGGGGATTATCACGCTTACCGGAAGTTGCCGGCTTTTGACACTTCCTCTTCCGGGCCATGTTAACGACAGCCGTTCCTGCTCTGTTATACTGTTTTAAATCGGATAAACTCCTAACATATTTAAGTCTTCATTCTAGACTGAAGTGATACTGGATCAAAGCGATCGATTCGCCGCGGTGAAGGGCCGAACTTTATAATAAAACACACGTTTGTTTGTCGCCGATGGGGCACAACACCGGCACTTCACAGCATGCTAGCATTAGCCAGCTAGCGTTTACTGACGTGCTTAACATTGTGCGTCTTAAAACACACAAACATCTGAAAATCGGGTCTGTACCTCCCCGTTTCCAGTGGAACAACTGGGGACTGCCAAGAAAGGAGACGCTTTCAGATGATTGTGTGTTTTCAGCCGCACAAAGTTAGGCACGTCATCAAGCTGGCTAATGCTAACCTGCCAACAATAGTCCGCCAGCTACTACTCTGTTAAACTTTGTAAATCGGATAAACGCCAATGCCAAGTTTTCATTCCAGACTGAAGTGATGCTGAGGAAGAAGTGGATTAAAACGACCGATTCGCCGCGGTGAAGGACCGAACTTTATAATAAAACGACACACGTTTGTTTGTGGCCGGCAGGCTATACAGTTGTGTTAGCAGGTTAGCATTAGCCAGCTCGATAACTAACTTTGTGCGGCTGAAAACACACAAGCATCTGAAAGCGTCTCCTTTCTTGGCAGTCCCCAGTTGTTCCACTGGAAACGGGAGGGTACAGACCCGATTTTCAGATGTTTGTGTGTTTTAAGACGCACAATGTTAAGCACGTCAGTAAACGCTAGCTGGCTAATGCTAGCATGCTGTGAAGTGCCGATGTTGTGCCCCATCGGCGACAAACAAACGTGTGTTTTATTATAAAGTTCGGCCCTTCACCGCGGCGTATCGATCGCTTTGATCCAGCTTTTGATCCAGTATCACTTCAGTCTGGAATGAAAACTTAAGTATGTTTGGAGTTTATACGATTTAAACAGTATAACAGAGCAGGAACGGCTGTCGTTAACATGGCCCGGAAGAGGAAGTGCCAAATGTTTCAACTTCCGGTAACCGGAACAAGGAAGCGTGATAATCCCCTATTACTAACAGAAAAATCATGGACACTGATGGATGTTCTCCTCCTTCTCCCTCCCTCAGGAGAGGAGCTTCATGTGGTAATAACGGCCAAACACCACGAAGAAACACAAACTAATAAACGTTTCTCATCATGTTCGTGTCTTTTATCACTGAGGAAAAGTGATGTTTGTGATGATTCCAGTTTATAATTCTCCCCGTTGTGCGCGCGTGTACGGCTGTGCAGATTGACTGGGGTTTGCAATGACAATCCATCATCATCATCATCCCTGTTTCTGCACTGCTCAGATGAAGACAGATCCAATGTGCAGAACTCGCGTAATATATCTTTAGTATTAACTATGAACTGAATTCGGGTCATGGGTGAAAGAAATAATTCAGGGAAACTTGTTACTCGAACTATGATGCTGTTTTCTTCTTAAACTGGATGTGATCGCGCTGCGTCTGTCAGGCTGGTGACGTCGTACGCCCTGTATGGGTCCGCAGGTCTCACAGCAACCTTTTTACTCCAACATGAGTGTGTGGAGAGGCACGTGTCTGCAGCCCTGGAGACCGCAGGTTACTGCTGAGTGTATGGGTGAGTGTCTCCAGGTATTTGCGTATTACTCTGCCTCCTCTCCGCGAAAGCACTGCACAATATAGTCCCAACAATTGTGAAACTTCTGTTCACTAGGAACAAAAATGAATCTCATTTAACAATAGTAATGCGCTGTCAGTGAAGGCCAGTAACGGTAACGGCGTTGTGATGACAGACTTAGTAATTAGTTAGATTAACCCGTTACTGAAAAAGTGGTGCCGTTAGTAACGCCGTTTATTCCTAACGCTGTTATTCCCATCACTGTGCACAACTCAACTACGTCCTGAACTGTTGGCATTGTTGGATAACGGTTCGAGCTAGCGACATTTAAAAAAAAAAAAACACATCACCCGAAACCACGCCTTCAGAGCACGGGGACATGTGCACCGATGTTTTACGAGCAGGTTAATGATAACAGCTGAGTGGATAGCTCGTTAGCTTGATAGTAAACAGCTGTCAAACCACATTTTTGAAAGCATGAATCCACTCACCTCCAACTCTTTCTGTGGTGTAAAAAGTCCACACTGCAAATGTCAATGCTTCCAAGACTTAATCCTTATCTGTTTTGTTTTGTCGGCGCAGCAGCAGTTAGCAGTCTGTTAGCTATATTTGTTTACAGTGAGCAGCACACAGGTGGGTCATGTGGGAGACGGTGAGAGGGGAGGGACAGAGACCAGACATAAAGGCGTCGATTTGTTCGTTCTGTAAGTTGCGAATGACCAATTCCTGTCTTTCGGCGCAAATGTGAAGGGTTGGTCAGAGTTTTTACAGAACTGCAGCTCTCACAGAGGTCTGACTTTTTTCCTTTTTTATGAATACATGAGGTATTGACAACTGTCAGGATGAAAGGATCATTTCACCCAGTATAACAAAAAGTGTTTCTGAACAGGATTACAAACTCTGCCTTTAAGGAAGCTCCTTTGTTTCCTGTCTTTTATAACTGGTCAAAATTATTAATCCAGGTATGTCTGGCCAGCTACTGAGGTCAGTTAAACCTGGATTAATCAGTTTGTCCATTAATGAAAGACAGGAAACAAAGGAGCTACCTTAAGTTCAGGAAATAGTGGAGCTGTGCATAGAGCTTATTGGGGAGTCAAGTCTTTTCCATGTCATGTATTTGTTCTGCCCAGCCACTGAATCAGGTGAGTCCAATCAGCCCAGTTAATCAATCATTGACAGCCCAGCTGCTGTCAATGAGCATCTCTCGCTCCTTAATGGCACATCATCTCTACTTTAAAAAAAGAACTCTATGCTCTCCTGTCATATTTCTTAGTCTGTCGTTTCAGACGAGTATCCGGTACGGATGATGCATTTTTGACGAGTACGAGTATGATACGAGTAAAACTCGTCAATATCTGTGCTCGTGCTGAAGGAGAATCCTTATTTGATAACAGACTGTCTGCACGCTCTGTGATTGGCCAGTCACACACAGCATCCGCCCTCCTGCACACACGTCTCTGCAGCGCGAGCTGTAGTGTGCACTCGCATGCACACACAGACAGTGATTGATATCTGCTTGGCTCGTGCTCACGTTGCTCTTTCATACTCAGACTTTCTTCAGATTGCCTTTATTTCTATTTGTATGATATTTAAAGTTACTTAGCGAACTTCTTTCATAACGTACGCGGTGTATTTGATACGTCAGAGCTGAAAATGGCTGAAAAGTTGCGTCAGTCACAGCCTCCACTCTGCTGCCCCCCTGATCTCTCTCCTTTACCGTCTGCTTGCTTTTAGTTTGGCTGTGATGTAAAAACTTCTGAACTCGTTCTGACCGCGTTTTTTTTAAAAAGATACAGTGAACCAGGCTGATATATTTCACCGTTTGTTATGACTGGATGTTTACATGAATCACCAAGTTCACACAGATCATTAAAACATAAACAGACCAGTTACACACACACGCGCATACAGCTGAACACACAAAGTAGCAGTTAATGTTCTTATTGAAGGCTATATGATAAAAAATAGGTATTATAAATATTACAAACTAAGCTTTAAATGCAGTTTATAGGCTTTTTAAAAGCTTTGAATACAGTAGATATTTTAACTGTTACACAGCACCACACACACTCTCTCTCTCTCTCTCTCTCTCCCTATACACTGAGTGATACACACACACCTTAATCATTGTCTAACTTTGTGTGGGGAAAAAAAACAGAATGTTAGGTAATTAAATAAATAAATAAATAAAATTGAATAAATTGAGAAAAAATTCCTAATTTGATCATAAAACAAAACAGAAAATAGACAAAAAAAATAAAGTTGTGTTGAGTATGAAAACTAGTTCATGCATACTTCGTAGTTCATAATTTCCGACTGGATGCATTGTATGTACTGAAAAATATTCATCTAATGATTTTATAAAAAAAAAAAAAAATACTGTAAATAGTTCCTTTGCTATTTTGATCAAAATATTGAATCTCAACTCTGAGGCTGTTCTGTAAATAGTTATCAAATAAACTACAAATCAAGAAACTTCTGATCAATTCGTATCAATTTCAGACTTAAAATTATGTGCTGAGTCAAACCCCACCCACTGCCGCGTAAACCACACCCACTTCCGGTTTAAGTCCAGTACAGATACAGATAATTTAGAAGGTTTAACAGATACAGATACAGATAATGGTGTACTCGCTCATCCCTAAAACCTCTTTTAAGTTTTGCAAATGTCTTACTTAGTTTTAATGTAGCTTCCTCTTTAAGGTGAAATGACAAACTATCACAACAGATGCCCCTACCTTCTGCTTGGCTCGTCTGTATGGTGACACTTTCTGAAGAATTCAAATGGCATTGTATTTGTATGAAGCAAGATGGACCTTTCTCTCCACTTCCACCAAATGTAGGCGTTGCTGTACACAAACACAAAAAAGGGCTTTGTGTTAAAAAGCTGCAACCAAGAAAAGCCTGAACCTGACATCCCATAACTGGAAGACAAGACAAATGACATGGAATAAGATCCAACTAGCTTTCTATGAAATGTTTTCATAACATTCATCTCTTCTGCTTTCTGACAACTTATGAGACTAGTGTTATATGAATTAAACTAATCATTTGAGGTGAAAGTAATTGTTTCTGTTGAGCAATCAAATGGACATTCAAATAAAGGCCAAATTTGTCTTTAAACAGCAATCTCTGCCTAGGATGCTGCTGGATTTAGAGGTCCTGGCAACATCATTAATAGTACTGTTTGTTATAAATTACATCACTGACATAACTGCATGTCATTGGTTTTGATGCAACATTCAGATTTAAAGATTTATAGTAAATTTTAAAAATAAATTAATTTGCAAAGACTGTGTGCTTCTACCATTTGGATAAATACAGTAGTGTTGAAAATTCACCCCCCCATCTTAATTAAAAAAAATAATAAAAACAGCTTGGTTGAGAGAAGCTCAGCAAGAAAAAAAAAAAAAAGACTCCAAGTGATGATTGTCATTTAAGTTTGGCCAACAAGTCTTTATCATTTAATCTCATCCTGTTTGCAATGATGACATCTTCTCTGGAGTTGATAACAAACGTCAGCTCATTAGCAGGCTAATCTGTTTATTCATGAATGTGGAAATTACATGTGCAGCATCTCCACTGATATAATTAGCTTTGTCTGAAAGGCAGCCCTACTGGTTTATTATGTCATTCTGAATGAAAATGTTTGATCATACAATAAATACTCAGAGATTCCAAGAGCAGGATTATAAGTGAGTCTAAGAATAGCTTCCATGTCAACTGCAAACATGTAACACATTTTACAACTACCCCAGCTTCACAAATTTTGGGAAGTATTGAAGTTGTGTTTTGTTGTTTCTTTAAATGGGCTGTAAGCAAAGTCCATAGACCTGACCAGAAACTCAAAGAGACTAACCATATTCCAGTAGCAAAGTCCAAGAAACAGGCCAATTCATTAACATCCAAGGGCTGTAATTAAGCTGAACAGCACAGGGGTGGAGAAGTAGCTAACATGACTGTACTGTAGTAAAGCAGAGCAGACAAAGACCAACTCAAGTCAGGCTGGAGATAATTTGGCGAGTAGAAACAGCTGTGCTAATTGGCAGCAGGGAGCAGTTGGTGAAGATTGTCTATCACCCCGTCATGATCGTCCTAGTTTGAATGAAAGCAACTGGATTTCTTTTTCTTTTTTTTTTTTTTATTTGGTTCTTCAAAATGTTTCTCCTCTCATCTGAAAGCCTTTCTCAGTTTTACCCAGTTAAAGGGTATTTTCAGATTATAAGTATAAAAAGATTGTCACATGTTCATAGTTGATAAGGTCAAATCTAACTGACTCACTTATGAGTCATTTACATGCCTGATTAAAACTGTTTTGGTCACAAGGTCCAGACACTCGTTCTTAAAACAAAATGACAACATACTTGCATCTTCCCTTTTTGTCATCTCTGTTGTGTTATTTCCAGATTTCCAAGCTGATTTAATGAACACCCTGTGAGAATATCCACTGGTATGAAGTGTTTTCCTGATGTGTTTGTGTTACTCCAGTTTTTTTTTCTTCTTTTATGGAAATTTATATTTTTTACTTTTTCTGTTTTCTTTAATTTCTTTTTAAAGTTTGTTTTAATGTACTTATCGGTGTTTCACTTGCACCCCGCTGTAATGATTTTTAATGTTTTATGTAAAGCACTTTGAATTGTCTTGTACATGAAATGTGCTACACAAATAAACTTGCCTTGTCTTACACCATCAGGCTGAGAATGTCTTCATGGGACAGCTTGATGTCATAAAGCCTGATGATGGACAATTTGTTGTGCAGTGGGTGGTGTGAGTCAAAAATCTGATTTTGGAAGGAATTTGTAAGTTTCTGGTAAACTTCAGTGTTAAGGCTTCCATCCTCTTCAATGTGCACCAGCCCTCATCCTCCCCAGTGAACCTAATGTTGGTGTCCAGAGGGTTTACATGTTCCATGGATGCTTTTTCTTCTTGAGTATGGACTTTGACCCAGGTGTCATTTACATTTGGACTGGTGGCTGGATATTGTTCCGTTGTAGGAGTTCTGCTTTGCTTTCCATTTCCCTCCATGTAAATGTTGGTCATGATGGATGACCCTGGAGATCCCACAGCACAGCTTTGCCTCAGTTCACAAAAACAGTCATTGTATTTAAAACAGGTGGTGGAGAGACAAAGGTCCAGCTGGGCAGAGACCAAAACAGTTTTGGTCACCAAGAAACTAAGAGAAATATACCACTTGCTGCCTGCTCAGGGAATGTCAATGAGGGCAATGTTTCTCAGCCCTGGTCCTCAGGACCCCTGCCCTGCATGCTTCAGATGTACTTGAACACATCTGTTTCTCATTAACAGGCTTGCAGAAAACTTAATGAATGAGGTGTGCTTGAGTTGGAAATATCTAAACAGGGATGCCCAACTCTGGACCTCTTGAGCCAGTGTCCTGCAGATTTTCAATGTTTCCCTACTGTAACACACCTGACTCAAATGATGGGTCGTTAAGAGGCTGGTGCAGAAGTTAAAGTTCAATTTATATAGAGAGCACACAAACAACATACTTTTGGAGCCCAAGATGTTGTACAACCCAACAAAAGACTGGAAACGGGAAAAATTAACGTGCTGATGACACAACCTTAATTTCAAGTAATTTTGAAAAACAATAATACAACAAAACAAAATAAGTAGTTCTGTGTAGTTAGAAGTCAATCAGACTTATATTCATGTAAATATCTGATGTTAAAAGACACAGCTTGCTGGCCACTAGCAATTAGCCTCTCCATGACGCGATATCATGGGTAGAGGCAGAACGCGGTCGACTCATTGATTTACATGTATAATCAAAGTGGTGGAAAACATGAAAGATGCTGCAGAACAGCTAAATTGAAACTGGTTTGTGTGGTGGGAGCATCAACCAGTTCAGAAGAAGGTGATGATGCTGAGGAATGCGGGGACATCAGACCTTACAGGTTTGAACCAGACTTAAAAACTGTAAGTCAGCTCCAAGTCCTTCTCACAGAGCCCGGTCCACTCAGTTCAGCTCCAGAATGCAAGAGACCCACACCAAGCAGACTCAGAACTGTAAGGAGCGACCCAGAACAGCACCAAGTGGACCCACAACTGTCAAAGAGCTGCTTAGACCTGCACCGAGCGGGCCAAGACCAGCATGGTACAAAGGAATCAGGAGTAACAGTGGCAGCCATGGCTAGCTATTAGCTCTGGGCTAACCACTAGCATACAGCTGAATTGCCTACTCCTAATCTTAAAAGCAAATCTCTTGCGGTTATGTGTGAAACCCTCAGAAACAATTGCATAATACAACTTGTTTACTCAAAGAATAAACTAACTTTTATCATGCTGATTTTTGTGCAATCATCATCTGCTTCACTTCACACAACCTGGAACCATAGACTGTGTCTGGCATTGTGCATACACTAAGGAAAAGAGGGAGAACAGAAAGTGTGAGCATTCACTGATAATTGCTCACAGACACCAAAGCCCAATAACACAAACAAAGCAAAACAAACAATGGGAGCTGAGCCTGGGAGCAGACATCCATGAATAAAACTTATTATGTCAGATAGTCCATTAGGGAAAGTTTGAGTTTCTATGAAATAGAAGTAAATAAACTAGGTATGATCGTGAGGAGGAACAGGAGGAGCAGAGGATTTGTGTAACAGACATATGGGAGGCTGTAGGAGCTGTGGAAGTGGAGAGAAGGGTTGTAGATGGGTACAGTTGTTGCAGTTCGACAGCCATCCGTTGTCTCACAATAGAAGCAGAAATTCTAAGACATGGGTGGGTAAAAGAAAAAAAAAAGTGTTTATAACAAATAATTTACCATATGCCTGTCAAGGCTCTGATTTAAGCCCCGTTTCCACCCGCGGGCCAGGTCGGGCCAGGCCGGATCGGGTGGGTTTTGGTACGGATGTGTTGATTTCACGCTGCATCCCCACCGCAACCTGTACCCTTACTCTGGAGGCGCTGGACAGCGCTGCTACGTGATCGCGTGACATCATCGCTGTGCAACGCCGTTTAACCAAAACACCGCGCCACACATGACAGAAACAAAAAAGGAGTCACCCCAGCTTTGTTTTTATGCTTGGTCATGAGGGAAGTGAGATTTTTCAACAAATCAATGTATTGCTTTGTGTTAGCTCCACCTCTTTGGTCCGGATCAGTTAGATCAGTACCCCTACCGAAGGGTGCCAAAAAAGTAGGCCGGGTCGGGTCGGATATAAAGCCCCGTTTCCACCCGCGGGTCTGGGTCAGGTCGGGCCGGACCAGGCCGGATCGGGTGGGTTTTGGTACGGATGTGATGATTTCACGCTGTGTCCCCACAGCAACCTGTACCCTTATTCTGGAGGCGGAGAATTAGCTGGACAGCGCTGCTACGTGATTGTGTGACATCATCGCCGTGTAACGCCGTTTAACCAAGACACCGGCGCCACACGTGACAGAAACAGAAAGGAGTCACCCCGGCTTTGTTTTTACGCTGGGTCACGCGGGAAGTGGCGGATTTTTCAATGAATCAGCTGATTGCTGTGTATTAGCTCCGCCTCTTTGGTCCGGATCGGTTAGATCGGTACCCCTACCGAAGGGTACCAAAAAAGTAGTCCGGGTCGGGTCGGATATAAGGGTACCCGTCCCAGTTTTTATCTGTGGAGACGCAAAAAAACGTGGACCGATCCGGCCCGACCCGACCCAGACCTGCTGGTGGAAACGGGGCTTAAGGGTACCCGTCCCAGTTTTTATCTGTGGAGACACAAAAAAACGTGGACTGATCCGGCCCGACCCGACCCAGACCCGCTGGTGGAAACGGGGCTTTAGTCTTAGTTTTACTCCTGCCAGCCATAAAAATGGCAATGCTGGATGGGAAAACAGATTGTCATTTAGTTTTGTTTTCATGTTGCAAACAGTAATCTCTGTAGTTTCCATCCCAACAGCAGGTATCATTACCGAGGGGGTGGGGGGGGGGGGGGACTGCTACACAATAGTGATTTTCTTTATGATACAATACCAAGGAAAATCCGGCTGGGATTGATGATGCTGATCTGGTACTTTGTACAAAAACTTGAATGTGTTCAGGAAATTAAAATCTAGCTGCCACAAAACGTGCCCTTGCGAGTTCACAACACTATGAAAGCCGCGGCAGACGAGATCGCACGTTCTCCATTTCTTTCTTTCCTATCAATAGCCAAACCCCTCTTGAGTTTTTTGTGGTTTGTCTGCTGCTCGTTCACTCTTAGCACAATAAAAAGCGAATTTCTTCTGCTACACTTGCATTATCGGCAGAGTAGGCACTGAACGTTGCGGCTTCTGTAGTGTCGTGAACGCGCATGAACGTGCAAATAGAAACGACAATGTAGTACTGTTAAGGCTATAAAAACATACTAAATGATGATCAGTCATCATCATTTTCTGTACCGCTTATCCAGTTCAGGGTCGCGGGGGTTGCTGGAGCCTATCCCAGCTATCAACAGGCGAGAGGCAGGTACACCATGGACAGGTCGCCAGTCTGTCGCAGGGCCAACACAGAGAGACAGACAACCATTCACACTCACATTCATACCTAGGGGCAATTTAGAGTGATCAATTAACCTAGCATGCATGTCTTTGGACTGTGGGAGGAAGCCGGAGTACCCGGAGAGAACCCACGCATACACGGGGAGAACATGCAAACTCCACACAGGAAGGCCACGATTGGAATTGTTCGAACCCCCTCCCCAGCCGGGAATCGAACCAGTGACCTTCTTCCTTCCTTCTAAATGATGATGTTTCGAGAAAATTGTGGATGCTACCCACTCAGGACACTTGGATTACATTGGACGAGCAGTATGGAGGAATACTGTCAAGTTTTTATGGAATTTTTTGGACCTTTTTGGTTCAGTTGCTGGTGAACTCCAATATATGAAAGTTGGGGGAAAACGAAAACCTGTCCGATCTTCGGTTGCATTTGAGATATTAAAAAAGTGCTCCAGAGTCTTGCTCAGCATGACAGTGAATAGAAAATTAACGCACATCATTTCTTAGGTGTACTATTCCTTTAAACATTGCATTGGCAATTTTGGTAAGCATCGCCATTTGCAAAGTTAAAAATGGCTATTTTCAACTGAACATTAAAGAGCTTATGCAACCACCCCCAAGATATTTTTGTCCAAGCTTAGTTTTAAGGTCAGGGGCTTTCCTCAAGATATTAAAGCATTTTTGCGTAAATTACATACAATCGCCCTCAAAATTACTCATACCCTCCAATTAAAGAAGGAAAAAAATCAGCCGTCAGTGAAATAGGTTGAAATTGACAAAAGTAATAAAAAAAATTCAATAAAAATCATGACACTGATTTTGATTTGTGGTTTAACAGAAATATAAAAAGTAAACAACAACAACAACAAAAAAAAACAAGTAAACAAGCATGTCTCAAAGTGTTGCGCAACAAAATTTTAGCTATGGAGCAGCTAAAATTTTGTTGAGCAACACTTTGAGACAATCACTGCAATCAGGTGTTTTCTCTAATGTTCAAAAGACTTCAACATCTGTTGACAGGTATTTTGGTCCACTGTTCATTGAAAGGTTCTCTAATGTGTCTGGGCTAGTTTTGTTTGTTGGTTTTTATTATCTTAATTTTCAACCACAATTCTAAAGCAACATTTTATTTAATTGAATTCAAATTTTGTGAATTTTTTATTTATTATTAGTTTCTTCAGTTTCCTGATATTTGAATTACTGTTTTAATTTGAGCCTTTTCTTTCATTGGAGGGTATGAATAATTTTGAGGACAACAGTGTGTACACTAAAGAAAGCTCTCTGTTTTTCAGTTTGGAGTCTCTAAACCTGCTGCTTGGCAGGGAACTAGCTAGTCTGAATAAGCCTTCAGTAGAAATGCTGTCATTAGTTCAACCAGCAAACTAGGGCCAATCAGTAAATAGCTACCCAAGATCTTTAATCAAAGCTATTGTTGTTTAATAAGACAGATTTAGAGTCTGATTAATCATATTATTCAACATCCCTTATTATTTCTTAGAAACATTTGAGCAAGCATTTTATTTATTTTTTATTCCATTATAAGGAAATAGCACATTCCTGGGCAACATGAGATGTTTGATATAAATGTAGTTACCTTGATGCTTGCACGCATACACATTTTCTCATGATCAAATGTTGAACAAAAAGGTAGCATGAAAGTGGATTGGGAAAAAAAAAAAAAAAAAAGCTCAGTGGAAGACGACCTGGAGTTATAGAAAGAATCCATAAATTCTTTCTCTACTGTCGCTCGTCCCCGTGAGCAAGGGCAAAGCTGTTTAAATCACATTGTCATTCTTCAGTGTTTCAAACAGATTAAAGTTGCTTAAGAAATGTGAAGCAGTAATGGGGTCAGGAGCTTGACAAGTCTATTCCGGCATTGTCACACTGCAATAATTACTTCAAAAGCACATCCTCCCATCATCTGGCGATTTCCACAGCAAGTTCTTGTGTCACAGCAGTGAAGCAAATCTCTGCATTTTGTCTTTCATGAGTTAGACAAAAGAGCGCTCCATCATCTCAATCTAATAGCTGTTTTTAGTTTCACGCAGAAGGGACAAGCAGTTAATGGTACCCTGGTAGTTCCACATTTCTTTGTCTTCTTTTACAAGCAGTAAATTTAATATCAGAGTTTTTCTAGTTCCTTTTTCTTTTTTTTTTTTACAAGGCCATGAGGTCTCAGAACATTTGATAGAGTAGTTAACGGCTCAATCAGTGAACTATATGTTTTTCAGCTTAATGTGACAGGAGAAAGCCGCAGGAATCGGAGTGTTCATCTGACAAAATAACAGAGTGCAGAGATTCAATATCATCATTATCATCATCATGTCCCTCTCTGCTGGAGACAGGCAGCAGTGGAAATACAGGCCCATATGTAAAATGATTTTCTTATCTATCCAGAAGTGCACTTCTCAGTCACTTTGACCTCTCATTGCTTTCTGCTTTTATGGTTATATGATCATAATTCTATTTGGATAAAAATGATAAGGCAGAACGGAGCTGGTCATGCTGGTTCTATAAGTGTAATTTATGGTATTTTCATATATGGTGTCAAAAAGCATGTTTAAATGAGCTTTTTTTCCATCTGAAAAAAAAGGCTGAAGTAAAGGATATCTTCATCCTTCCTGTTGAAAACTTGCCCGATGAAATGCGTATGGTGAAAACTTCACCAATTGCTTTTCCTCATAAGGCCACTTGCAGCTTGTGTGATCACTTCTTCTGTTCCTGAGTCGAGAACTGTTGTGTGTTTACACTATTACTAATCTGCAACAGGGACTGACATACCACGTTTTTCAGTAGATTTAACCCCCCACTTGTGTGACTAATCTTTCTCAAACAGACCCAACCATCATGTTGACAAGTCTCTATTTAACATTTATGTGGCATTATATATGATAAAAGTGTCCCCTGGTGATTCAGTCTGTTTTACTCACCAGGTTGTCGGAGAGAAAGCAGCAGTTTCTCAAAACAGCGGCTTTATCATAAGTCTGCTGTATTACATGCTGGAAATAATAAAGAGACATGGGTTTTCTTACAAATGTTTAAATTCTGCTCAGTTTTCCCAGCAGGCTGTAGCTTCTTTACAATGTCATGTTTGCTGTATGTTTTTTCTTCTCCTTATCCGACTGTTGCCCTGTTGTGCCCTGACCTCGTCTCCTGTGTTCTCATTGGCTATAGCTTCATGCGACGGCTCTCTAAAACCCTCATCCCCTGCTCACTCCTTGAAAATATCAAAGATGCAACACATTCAGTGAGAGACTGTGATATCTCTGTGAGCCTCACAAATAATTTCTCTGAAGCATTCACACGTATCAATCAATAAATGCCAATAAAACCCCCAGTTTGCCTCAGATCTGAGCCATTTGTCTGCAACTCCTTAAAAAATATGTGTTGTTGCCACGACTCTATCCATCCTTTCTGTCTAGATACAAAACAGCAAAACAGAGACAGGTTTTGCGATGGGTGAATTGGGCAAGCATCCAGGATGCAATCTGTGTAAGAGCACACAAGCAAAAGGAGGACCAACATGAAATAAAATATTTTTAAAAATCTATTATTTGCCCCAAACTGCTCGGCATGATGGCACTGCTGCAAAAGATAAAATAAAAGGAATAGTGAAATGACAAATATGAGACTGCAGAAAAACAGACCTCAAATCAGGGGGGTGGCGTCACTCCATCTTCTACCATATGTTCTGCTAATAAATAAAGACACTATATGAGTGATTTCATCTATGAGTCCTTTACCCTCACTGCAAAGATGGTTTTCTGCATTCTTGGAAAAGTTTAGAATACGATGAACCATGCAAGCATCTCTGTGCGCTTGACCTACTGTACAGACTTGGGGCAAATTAAAGGAAAAACATGGACCTTTGCCCCCCTGCAGTGCGGAATCTGTTGTGTGTTATGCAGCAGGGTCACGACTCTGGCTTGATTCAGGTCTGCTTCAACCCATACAGGGAATTCTCACTAAAAATCAATACAAACTTGCTCTGACTCATCACCTTTATTGTATGATGAAACATTTCCATCCCCATGGGACTGGTCTCTTCCAGGGTCCACCATCCATAAGACATGAAGGGTCACTGAACGGTTTGATAAGTCTGACACTGATGTGAATTATATGCCATCATCTTCTCAGTCATCAGTTCTCAGCCTCAAACAGTGATGGAAGATTTTGGATCAGCATGCTAGACAGTGCTCTAATATCACAGCTCATTATCAACAAAACAACTAATGCCAAATAGATCATTATAAAATCTTTACAAACAAATCTTCCCTAGCTACATCATGTGGTTTTCACCACTTTAAAAAAGTAGCAGCAGGAAAAAACATTTTCCCCACTCTTAAAGATTTGTTTTAGGCTTATTGGAGACAAATCGGTTGTATTATTTTCAGGTTCCCACTCTTTTCTTGAAATCATTTTCCAGGACTTTTCCAGGACATTTTCAGCTGCTACACAACAACGAACACTAATAAATTCCAACCCTAAGCTTTGGAGAAGTGCTTTTTTCTACAATTGTATGTTATATTTTGTACATGTAACCAGACTGCTTCAATATTTATTCCTCTCCCGCTTTCTCTTTTGCACTTTCTCCACAATATTAAGGTATGACTTTTTATATCTTGTAGCTTTTTAAAACCTTTCATATCCAATGTATCACACATACAGTACCCACCACATGGCACTTTACTGCGTATTTCACATATACAGTACTTCACCTAAACTGTATTTTGTTGTTCCAGTATAAACCAGTCCTGGAACAACAGAATCTTAGGTTTCTCTAGTTATCTAAGAAACAAGATTGTTCAAAACCTGTCAGCCTCTCAGTAGCAGTGTCTTATATAAGGCAAACCAAATTTCTCTTAGGGAAGGGAATGTGTCGCAAATATAAGAAGGAAACATCATTTTCAGACTTTTCATTAGTCATCGTATCTCCGCTAATATAATCATATACCATAAATCCCAGTCTGCTTTGATGAACTCACATACTGCCCACACAACACGACTTACACTAAGTGGACTGGAAGTCTAAAGGGCCCCAACCCCCGTAGCTTGTAATGCATCATTTTGCATAAAGGGTCTTCAAAACTTATAATGAAAATGCTCACTTTTTCTTTATAATATAATTTCTTCCACAATGAGGATCTTTATTTTAAACCAGTTACATTCCTCACATTTAAAGACAGCTGTTCCCATAATTGAAAGACTGTAAAAATCCTTTAAAATCTATGAAAAGCTGCTCCAAAGTTTTAGCCTTTGGTCTATTGAGAGTAAGTAGAAATTATTATTCTTATCAGAACAGCTTTTTGCAGACATGGTGCGCAGCTTGGATGAATCAGCAACTTTGCATCTGTGTGTGTTTTGGTAACCACAACTCCTTTATACTTTCCAGCAGCCATCATCAACTTATTCAAACTGTCCCCAGAAGACTAGGTGAGAAGTGAGGGACTGCATTTACTGAAGGCACACTGCACCTTGATAATGGAGTGTGGCGGAGGCGATTAGCACACTAACAGCTTCACACGAGAATTCTCTTTGGGAGGACGCTAGGAGATGAAAAGGAGGACGTGACCCTCCGACAACACAATTCACAGCATGCCTGCTGCTGGTGCCAGGCACTCTGACACCTCTTGAAGGGCTTCATGCCCTCAAACTGAAGACAGAGGTCTATCTTTAAGTTCTTTTTTGTTTTGTTTTGTTCCTCTGGAAACACGAGGTTTATTCCAGTAATGACAATTCCTGTATCCAACAAGCTGGTATGTGTAATTTACATGAATCCATCTACACTATAAATAAAAATGTTGGAGAGTGAACACATGGGTCTTTAATCATAACCCCATAGTCACTCACATTAGTCAACTCTTTCCTTAATAAACAGCCATGCCAACCACAATGACACCAAAAAAATTAATTGCATTCTCTGCATCAAAAGATGCTTTACCAGGAGGTGTGAAGTAGCAAGACGCAAATATTTATAGCGCCATAAATTCAGGTGATGTTCTATTTAAATTCCAGTCATGTTTGCTATTGCTTTGCCTTCAATACCACCGCAATTTAGAAGCAGGAGCTTTCAAACAGGCACAATATTTTGTTCGTGTAATTTGTTTCACTTAAATGATCATGAATAATATTTTCAATTAACCATCCAATTTTAACTACCACGGCTTTGCTTCCAGAAGTCGTTAAAATTCCTTCTTATTGGGATGTAAAAGGTTGAAACTAATTTTTTAAGGGCACAGTTATTCTGAGGATGTAGCTTTAATACTCAACAGCTTTTTGACTAAATTTGGAGCTATTACAGTAGGTAGAGGCATATGCTTTTCTTTGCTGTTTTTTTTTTTTTTTAAATGCCCCTCCTTGAGTAAACTTTTTAAAATATCCATAACATAAAAATTCCCCCAAAAAGAGGCATATGCCTCTTTTTCTGTACTTAACTGCAAATTTGAAGAGACTAGCAAGTCAAACTCATTGATGTTACACATCCATTTCACTCCACTTTGGTTTGCCTGGATCTGAAACTGTGATTCACCAAATCAATCAGCGTTTCAGTCAGCTTAGATGTCATTGTAAAGATACAACCACTGTAAATAAAGAGGACTTAATACCAACTGGACTTCATTTACAATGCAGATAATGTAAATTATCGTGTTCATGTCTACCAACGCTTTTCAGAGACACTTCATTACTAAAGTAACCATGATAATTTGTGGGAAAATAGGCTCATAATACCCTTTAAAATTTGTGCCAAATTAGACGAAACATGTTTCGTCATCTTTAGAAATGAAATAGCAGTTGCATATATAGAAGAAAAACAGCCAATTGTTGGTTTGGGTCCATTATGCCAAAAGTAAGTGTTTGTTATTCCCTTGCTGTTTCAAGTTCTGACATTTGACTATTTCTTCCTATATAATTAACTGTTATCGCAACGATTTGTTGAAAAACACTTGATTCTGGCTATGATTGTCCAAAGAATGATTATAATAATAAAAAGCAAAGCATTTTCCTCTTGCTTTTCCTTTAGTGCAGGGGTCTGCAACCATGCGGCTCTTTAGCCCTTCCTCTCTGGCTCCAGTGGAAAATAAAGTGCAGTTCTGTGTGGACAGATTAGTTCGCATTCATTCCCAATGATGCTGACTTACGCTTGTTTGTGCCAAGAAATTAGCAAAGAACATAAAATGTAACATGGAAAGGCATCTGCAGAAAAACAGCTTTTGCTGGGAATTTGCAAGCTGAAGATGATCAAAAAAGTTATTTCAGTACTTCTGGGTGAAGCTGAACAGTGCAAACATACTTTAAATAAGTGGATCAAGTTCCCAAACTCAGTACTGCTGCAGGTTTTGTTGCAACTTAGGAGAATTAAGGACATTTCCAAATGAAGAAGACATGAAATAATCATTTATTATAACATTAGAGCATCTATTAATGGACTTGAATGAAATTAGACCATCAAGTAAAGGACTATTAAAATAAAAAAACATCTTGATTCAGCAAACTTATCCAGCTCCTCCAGACTCAGTCTGACCATAATGAGCAGGCAGTATTGTTGTGCAGCTAGGTAAACTCATAGTGCACAGGTTTGACCTTTTCTTTTCTCATGACACAAAAAGCAATCAAATCTAAAAGTTTCTTTTATTCCAAGTTATTCTAAAGAGTCAAATATGTTTGTGGCTCTAAACAATATTACTATTTAATGGGACAAGTGATAGAATGGCTCTTTTATTAATAAACATTGCCGATCCCTGCTTTTGCGTAAACCTGAAAAGGTTAGTGATTTCAATTCATGATACTTTTGTCTATTTATATTTATGTCTATAACTATAAGTGATTAGGACTTGGCCCATGTATGTATGAATTTGTACAGTAATTCAGCTCCGCCCCGCTCGATAAAGCAACTAAGTTGGGATTTGCAACGCCCACATGCGCTCCACTGGGGGCTTGGAGAGCAGGATGCCACAAATCGAACTGCTCTTTAAAAATAATACAATATGTATAGGCTACATCTTAATAAAAGAATAAAAAACCCAGCTCAAATGAACCACACAATAACACAGACTGTACAGAGTTTAGCTTTTTTTATTGTCATAAAAAATACAAATGTATTAGTTGTAGAATTTTGTGTATTTCATAGTTTTGTTCTTATGTTCTTATCTGTATAAATATGAGCAATATAGAAGACATAGCTATGATAGAAATAGTGGTTATCATCAACCTGTTTTTTTTAAACTACATATTTTATGTCTCAATTCGCAATGTATTTTCTTTGAAAAAAATGGATGTAGTCCATGTTCACAACCTTGTCTGGTATGATTTGAGCTATGGGAATTGATCCAGCTTGTACCAACAAAGCAGAAATTAGACTGGCTTTGCAATTTGGGCGCAACGCAATTCAGAGGCCGTACATCAATGGAGCCATTTGGACTGCAGCTCATTCAACAAAATAACGTATTTGCTGCGTCGTGCAGAGCGGAGCGGAACAGAGTATATGAAATCTGGGGTTTGTTGCACCAGCGCATATCACACATGCATCAGGATAAACAAAGCAAATTCACAGGACAATACATGCTTCAGTGAAGGCTGAACAAGTGAAGCAACAACTAATGAGACTGTGAGGATATCTACAGTAAATCTCATTGCACAGTTTACCCTGTGAGCATGTTACAGTACATACTCGTAACTTACAACACATCCAGAACCTGTCTGTTTACCTGGCTCATGTACAGCCACACATTTCAGGTTACATGAGAATATTCAAGGAGGGAATTGGTTGACATGGCAGAATTCTGCAACAGGGACATATGAGTGTCCATCTGGAAACACAAACTTGATAAGCACGAATGCTTCTAGAGCCAACAAGAAAATGGAGGCATTATTTTTGACAATCTGATATTCCACTAGTCGTAGCCTACATCTAGTCTGCAGAAAAAAAAAAAAAGAAAGTTTTTTGCTTACATTAATCTGTTGCTTTCATCTGCCATTGATCTGGGTAAAACATCTGAAAACCTGTAGCCTGAAAAAGAGCACAGTTTTCTCTATATAACTGATAAACTTAAAACTTAACAAGACTTTGGTATAAAAGAGCGAAAATATCCTGTTGAAACTTCAAAGCAAAATATTTAGAGTTGTAAAAAATATGGAAATCTGCACAGAAATGTGCAGGGAGGGGGGTCTCTGCAGTGCAAACAGTGTTGAGCAGTGCACTCTATCTTGCAGTTACTAAACAGATTCTTGGACTAAAAACAGCTGGATGTAACTTTTGATTAGCCAAGTGTTTGCTATCCTGCGACACCCTACTGACTTGTAACAAAGTAAAACACTGCACTGAAACTTACACCCTGCCAACCTTTGAAACAGCCCTCCAGAGACACTGTCGGCTAGCTGTTAATGTGCCATGCTAACCATCAGTCTTACCCGATGTCATCATTTATCTGCAGCGCCTTTAGGATGCAATGAAAAGCAATACTGACAGCAGGGGAGATTCTAGCATGCAGCCATTTAAGGAACTTTTTTTTTTTTTTCCGTATATGTGTTTGAGGCACAAAAAGAGAGTCCTCAAATGTAAGTCCATTATGTTATGTGACTGTCATTTACCATCAGTCATCTTCTTTCCATTATAATGAAAGCAAAATTTATCTCAGCTATGACACGCTTAAGATGATTTTAAAGAGGATGATTTTATGATGTTTTTCTTCATCTGTTGTGTTACATTTCTTTTCCCTGATGGAATCACTTAGTGGAAGTTATGCATGGAGCAAATGTTTCTTGGGGAAAGGAAAGGAATTAAAACCCATCAGCTCTTAATGTAAGCAGAACAAAATCTGCTTTCTTGTCTAATAAGAAAACAAATTTCATATAATCACAGCACAATATGAGCCTAATAAGTTACACTGCAGTCAAAAGGAAAGAAATGAAAGCAGATTAGCTGATTCCATAGTGCAGCACACAGCACTATAACATCACCTGATGAATTTAATGCTTTATTAGTTAACACATGCAGCTTTATTCAATTTTGAGCTGCAGGTGCATTTGTTTTGCATCTTTTAAAACTTAGTCTATGTTACAACCAAGCTCATCCGGATGAAGTCAAGAAAAAAATACAAATGACCAGATAGTAAAAATTGTCCCAAAGTAATAGTATTTACTGAGTCTGTAAAAAGAAATAAATGGGATAGGGAACAACAAAACTGCCTTGCAGGACAATCTAATAATAATAAAAAAGATTAACAGAGAATCACTGGAGGCAACTCAAAGCAATAAATTATTATAACAAAGAGATTCCTAATTAGAGTTATTAAATTATCCTAATCTTTCTTAATAGAAAATAAACACACAATAACTTGCACTGGCTAGCCAAACATAAATAGACAGGGAGACAGCCTTAAGCTCAATGAGAATAAAAATAAACTGCTAAAGGAGGGGGATTTCACCTTTTACTTTGCATAAACGAGGGCTTAGAGCTTCAACAAGCAAGAAGCTAGTTGCTATGTTGCTCAGGTAGCCCACAGTGGGTGAGTTAGAGCTTTGTTGATGAAGTTGCAAAGATGCAGAAAAGCTGCAACAGTGAACAAAAAAATTAAGGTTCTATTGGCCATAAAACCAAGCTATCCAGCTGACAGTGAAAGCCTTCCCCGTTCACCACGTGACCCACTCTAATCTCTACTCAATACTCTAATCAATGCATCTTTTAGCATTCCTTTATTATCTCAAATACTAAACCAAATGTGCTTATCCATACAGACTAAGTGACCGCCGCCTGGCGCAGCATTCAGCTGAAAATGAAAGCATGCTGACCCTTTCGGAGGCTGCTGCAAAACCATTTTTGTTTTATAACTCAGCATGTTGATCAGATTAAAAGCTTAAAACGATGACACATACTGTGTGCTAATATGAGAAAATTACGAGCTCCTTTCGTGAGTCATTCATAAATTTCAGGCAGTGCATTTCTGGACAGTCTTTGCCGTTTGCTTGGGCACTTCTCCAATTGTCACCATGCTTCCAGAGCATGTGGATCTCTTTCATACTTGCTCTGCCCCTGTCAGCCATGAATAATTGATAATCCAATGCAATCTTGGACTTTAAGAGTTTGAGTGCTCTGTATCTGTCTCATAATGATTAGTGGAAGGGTCACACAGCTCAAGCCCCACAGTTGCCAGCATCCGCCCCTAATCCCCCCCTAATCCTCAAAACAATGGGCTCCTCCGTGCAAGGAACTGTGACAGATTTTTATCATCCTGCTCAGAGGGATCAGTGTGCCTTCACACTGCCAACACAACGACAGCAGTGTAGAACTGCTTGCCTTCATAAAAGCAAAGTCCAATTTGTGCACAGCACATACAGTACCATAGAAAGTGTTGTTTATGAAAATAGAGATCAAATTCAAGGTTTACCAATGGACTGCTAATCGATCTCCACAGTGATCTATGGCTCTTGGTTAACATGTTTAAACCATCCACTCGCTCTTGTCCAGCGACTGCATGTCATGTTTTATGTGGGGAATAATGCCTGGCTTCTTTTTTGGGTGTGTTTTAGCTTTAATGATGGCTTCAGATCTAGACTGAAGAGCTGAGGTAATCAGAGGGAGAAAACCTGCAATGCAGCACAGGGGCTGGGTGCCCAAAATGTGACCACTGGGTGATGAGAGGATGCTTGTTCAGAATGATAACACCTTGATTAAAAGGAACCCAACTCGTTCCTGGTTCAACATATTTAAATTTCACTAACTGGCCTGGTGACCAGTGAGGTTAGCTGTAGCAGTACATAGCTCACCTTATGCCATTTGAGGTCAGGCACGTAGATTCTGTGTCTGCAGGAGTGAACAACTGGTGCTTAATAGTATATATTATGCAATGAGGGTCGACTAGCTGAAGCGTCCCATGCATGGCCATGCAATCGGTCTAAAGCATCCAAGTTGCTCTGCTCTGTATCTTTGCTCATACTTAGAAATGTTTGGGCTGTATGCTTTTGGGACAAGGCGACCGGGCAGATCTTTATTGGCTGGTGAAGATGAAGAGATTTATGTGACAAGCATGGGTAGATGCACAATCCGTGATATGGATTCGAGAACCTGGGGTATCATAGCATGAGAAGAAATGGAAATTCATAAAAAAGCAAGAAATTCAATGAACATTACCGTCATGCTGGGTTTCATTTGGAGTTACAAATAGGTTTTGTAACCTGTGAAGAATCCTAAACCGAAGGTAACACTCTTTGGGATGTTTTTTTCTTTGTGTTACTGGATAATCTGACTTGGAAGGCTGCATTAAAAATTAACAAGCAACCTATGAAATTTGGCATCAGTTGAAAAGAAGGCGAGTCCAAGAATAGTAACAGAGCACTAGCAATGAAAATAGAAGAGAGGCAGATATTTACCAGCCCTCCAGACATGCCCAACAACTGATTGTCAGCTTGGTGTATAAGGCCTCTAAAGGTTACAAAATGCATTACAGCATGACAAGAGGTTGTGAAAAAAACACCAGAATGTGATGTATTGAAAGTGAGACCAAGCTTGACGGTCATAATGACATTCATTTGGCAAGGTTAAAGATATAGTGGAAATGGTAATGATATGTCAGTGCAGAACTTTTGACTTGAGTCTGTTTGCATTCCTGACTGTGGTTCTGTGTGGAGGAAACGGATATGCAAATATTTGAATCCACAAATGTATTTGTCCAACTATTTTTTCACTATTTCACCATCTTACTGTGACATATAAAAACCAACTAATAGAATACTGTAGAATAAAATAAATCTTTGTTGTCCACCAAAGGGGGGATTTGTCTTTTGGCTCAGCAACTCGAACACATACCTTCAAGGCACAGTGTTGCATATAGGTGCAAAAACAGCATAAATACAAATATGACAAAAATTCATCCAAAGCAACTAAAAAAGGTCAACATTAAGAGATGGAAAAAAAATAAATGAAAATGCAGCAGTTCAAATCAACCTTTGTGAACTGTTCACTTTTCTAAGTTAAGAATTTGTTTGCATTTGGGGGGAAAAAGGGCATTTTAAAGGGACCTTTGGCCAGAGGAATCTTAACCTTTTAGACTTCTAGAGGGCGTTGAATTGAATCATTTAAACGATACATCTCAATGTGGACATAGACCATTCTGCATCGATGCAGCAACAAAAATATTGATTGCAAGTAATGTAATATAATGTTGTTTCTTTATGTTCTAGCAGTGGAATAATGTCATATGCAGGATATTCAGATTGATTTCTGAAATAATCATAAATAAAAAGGGAGTTTGCAATTATCTGATGTGTCCATCCAATTGCATCCATTGATGAAAAAAGTAGCAATGTGCAGTGATAAGAAGAAATTGAGGATCCAACATACAGCGATGCATCGTGGAATTGAATCGTATCATTGACTGTATAATCGAATCGTGAGACCAGTGAAGATGAAAAGGCTTATTGGCTTCTGACAGGACAGTGGATGATCGCTGACTGCCAGGATCCTCTTTACTTCCCTCTTTGCCAATATTTTGTATAAATATTCACAAAAGGCAATTGGGGTTCCCCTAAACCTTTGTCTGCCATTGCCGCAATCCTGTTTAATTTGTTTTTGAACTTACAATTTAACTGACCAACCCAAGCAGGGAGATGAAAGTCAAAATACTCTGAATAAACTCTAGTTCTAAAATCTGAGGAAACAGTTAGCCATCTGACAAGACCGAGGCCTTGTCAGTCGAAGATATTTTTGATGATTTGGCCTGGCATCCACCCGAAAGCAGAGATTTACGGCATTAAAAACAATTCTTTCAAAAACCTCCAACTAAAGTGGAAATTGGCAAAGACTCTTTATGCATTGCACAGGGCATTAAAGGCCCCCAACTGAACTTTTGGCAGTTTCCTCAGTGCCTCTTCTCGGCGGCTAAACTAGCATCTTGTACCGTACCAGCCAGTAAAAGACAAGTCTTATCTTGACTCTTGTTCTGTCCCTTCCTCTCTTTCTTTTTTTCTCTGGTGATGCTTCCTTGCGTTTCTTTGCTGGATTCGACATGATGCGCGTTCAAAACACCCGCTGTGTTCATATCTGGTACATATCCATTTGCTAGTATAGTACATGACGCCGTGCACAACCAATAGTCGGCTGCAACGTCATGGCCCAGTCTCGGATCAAAAAGTAACATAGTGGCAGTGACATTATCAAAAAGACAGGAATCAGTCAGAATCCATCATTTGTGGTGAGAAGCCGGCAAATCAAAACAAAGGGGGCCCATAGCTTTTTGGTTGTTGCATGAAGGGGGTCCTTATGGAAAACAGGCTGGGAAACACTGAGCTAGATGAACCTTTAAAATCTGACGGCCTGTTTGGCCGACTTTTATCAATTTCATAATCAACTTTGCTCCAAAAGATCCATACGCGATTTGTTTTGTTTAAGCCTTTCCATCTGCAAACGTTTTCTCCTCCATTTAAGCAGCAGCTCCTCCTCCCAGCTCATTATCCCTGGTCATCACCCAGCTGACTGCAAAGGAGCAAACCCACTCAGAAACAGAATGCATACCCTCTGACTGTGCTTAAAAACCTACTTATGCACTTATATGTGGATGGATCTTTTTTTTTTCTTTCTAAAAACGAGGTGGTGTGGACTTCAGGCTTTTAGATGGAGGAGGCCTCAGTTTCTATCCACTCTATTGCACCTTACACCTTTGTTTCCAATCAGTTTCTATCAGAACATACACTCATGTTGTAACTAACGCAAGACAAAACAAACTAGCTAAACTAGATTAAAATCAAATCATTGCAAATGTCTAACTAGGGCATTCATACATTCACATACAATTATTATGCCTCATTAAATAATTCCCCAAACCTGCAGTGACTCAGACATGCCGGTGGATGCAGTCGTGCTGGGTTTACAGCAATTACAATTACTTCCCACATGCCTAAATTATACAGTACCAATTGCCAGGCACTGTGACCCACCTGAAGACATACCGTGAATACTCTAACACTGCATTTTGGATTCAGAACAGCTTCTACCCTTGAGCATTATGATAATCTTTCCAACTAGCCGTATCATTGAAAGTTGTCTATCACACAGATAGACACACAAAAACACCCTGTATATGTATAACTGAAAGAGCTTATGCATTCACAAAGCAGTGGATGCATCCATAAGGACACAGCTAGCAGCATGGAGATGTACAATAACAGCCGTTATTACTTGGCATTTGGCAGTGACATCAATCAGGGCCAGCCATTCTAAGCACTGTGATGGTACATAACTGCTCAGCCAGAGAGCTGATTTAATAGAGCATGGTCTGATAAAGTCCCTGCAGAGATCACTTCATGGCCAATAGGTTGTTCAGGCAGCTAATTGGTCAAAAAAATAAAACCTCTCTCAGGAATTGGATCCAGTGTTATCACAGTAGGTCTGGCACGCTAATAATGAGTAGCATTGGCTCCCTTTAGCCTCCTAACTACATTTCTGCTCAGACTGTGCATGGGGAATTGTATTTGGGCATAATTATGGTGATGATGACCAAATGTTTACCTTATGAGCAGAGTCTGCACTCTGGAGGATTTCTGCAGACTCCATACAGTTGTTATAACAGAGAGAATAATGATGCAGACACACAACTTCAGCTGCTTGGTTATTTTAAAGCAGACCATGCAACACTTGCATTGATTCACACACACCTGCAGCCATCAGGGTGTTTGAAAAAGATATAACAGGACAGGATTTTCCCGTTCCTTTGTTTTTTCTTTTACGCCAGCAAGTAATTAGAAGTGGAAGGATACAGTGGTGCTAAAGCAAATCGCAGCCTCAGCCCTTTATTTTACACACTGAGGTCAAATAAAAGTACATTTTTCAAAAATGTACTTCCCATCTTGAGAAAAATTGTCCATGCAATCTTAGTGTATATAATTATGTTAAAATCACTAATGTGATTTTATTAGCAACTCCATTGCATTAAACTTTTAGCTCCCACCAGTAGATGACATGTTTATGTACCTCAGACATTAAATGTTCTGAAAGCATTACAACTACTACTACTACAAAGAAAAAGATATAAATATTCACAGATGCTTTGTTCCCTTGTTTTGTTTTTGTTTTACCACCTGCCGCCGCCTTTTCCCGGCATTTAGGTCGGACATTAGATGGGAGAATCCAGGGCAGCAACAGCAAAGGCTGGACACAGTGAGAAGACAAGACCCAGCAAACGTCCCTCTCTGGGCACAAACCGCACTTCACCACTGGGAAACGTTCGCGAGATAGGATACTCATGAATATTTGATTCAGATTGATTGCAAATGTTTAACAGCTGTAAATAGAGTCTAATGAGACAAACCTTACATCAGGTTTGTGTTCAGTCTGTGGAAAAGATATTTGGTCATCCCTGATTTTCTTTTTCTTGACTTTCTTATGAATATGCAATCAGTCTGGATTTTAAAAGCTCTATTCCAATTTGCAAACTATGCTAACTACAGCTAAATAAAAGGATGAAATATCAAGTGAGATAATGTATTCTAAGGGGATGTGTTAAAAATCATTCAGTTCTTCATTAATTATGTTGGTACAGTAATTTAGCACAGAATCTACTGTACAATAATTCAGGATTTTGGCTGAATAATAACATCCCATATATTTATTTTCATTCATGGAAATTTCTTACATTGCATAGAGGATATCATAAGTCAAGTCAAGTCACATTTATTTATAAAGCACATTTAAAAACAACCTCAGTTGACCAAAGTGCTGTACAGAATAAAAGAATAAATCAGTAACAAAAACAGAATAGAAACACAAGCACATAAACGCAGAAAACCAAAAATATAAATATAAATGTGACACTCTCAAGCTGGGTGAACGGCCAGTGAAAACAAATATGCTTTCAGCAGTGATTTAAAATGATAAACAGACTGTGCAGATCTGATGGTTAGGGGCAGGCTGTTCCAAAGCCGAGGAGCAGCAGCAGAAAAAGCCTGATCACCCCTACCTTTCAGTCTGGTTCCAGGGACCGTCAAGAGCATCTGGTTAGTTGACCTCAGTGCTCTGACTGGGCTGTAAGTATTCAGAAGTTCCAAGAGGTAGGGTGGTGCCGAACCATTAAGACTCTTAAAAGCAAGAAATAAAATCTTAAACTGAATCCTTAACTGCACTGGCAACCAGTGTAAAGAAACAAGCACCGGAGTAATGTGCTCACAGTGTTTTGACCCTGTCAGGAGACAAGCAACTGAGTTCTGCACAGTCTGCAAGCGCTAAAGAGGAGACTGCTCTATTCCAAAATAAAGCGAATTACAATAGTCCAAGCGATAGGTAACAAGAGCATGGATCGCCCTCTCTAATGAGGCGCAAATGAAAAAAGCTGGATTTGACAACAGAGCTTATCTGTTTATCAAATCTGAACCGAGAGTCGAAGATCGCTCCAGGATTTCTAACATAATGTTTGGAGTATTGTGACAAGGGGCCAATTATATTAATATGACCATCCAACACATCTGACTCACCAAATATAAAAATTTCAGTTTTATCCCTATTTAGCTGGAGAAAGTTCTGAGTCAGCCATAGATGCACCTCAGCAAGGCACTGCAGCAGTTAATGGACATAAAAGACCTGGTCTGCAGTGGCAGATAGATCTGCAGGTCGTCAGCAAAACAATGAAAAGAAATGCCAAACTTACTAAAAATAGAACCCAACGGAAGTAGATACAAAGAAAATAAAACAGGACCCAGAATAGAACCCTGGGGGACTCCACAGTTGAGAGAGGAGGCAGCAGATGATTACTGTTCTTTGTACAGGCAGCTTCAGAGTTATCCTCAGCACAGTCAGTCTCTTTATTAGTTTGTTCATTTTCTTCGAGTCTCTGGCTTTGATGCTGGTGCTCATACAGATGGCTGCTCAGCACATTTCACTCTCTTCCACAGACTTGACAATGACAAGTAACATCTTGCTGCAGACTTCAACTTCATCAAGAAGTGGAGTCAGCTCGGTCCGTCCTCGCGGAGAGCTTCACTGATGCATTTTCAGAGTCCGCTGTTGAGGGGAACGTGTTTGGCTAGCTCCTGGCCCTCCTAAAATACACCGTCATCTCCTTTGTCTTCATTACAGTCTAGATGAGGTGACTCTTCCAACAACATATCACAGTTCCCTGTACTCAGCTTACTGTCCATCACTGACACAGCCCACAACGTCAGAGTCCTCTTGAGTGTTTCTGCAGATGACAGGACTGAATCTTACTGGAGGTCTGAGGTGTACAAAGTGGGAGGAGAGATGCTATGTTAAGCTCCATGAGTGAGGTGCAGGATGACACTGCAGAGGTGTGACAGGGAGGATGGGGGGCCTGTGTCACTGCTGGAAAGAGAGGACAATGCAAAGTGCTGGAAGTTGGAAGCTATGATTTACAAGGTGTTATTAAATGTACCATCAGCACAGTACAATAACTGCTGTTACACAAACAAATGAATGTAACTAAAGAGAAAGGGATGCTTTAATATACCTGCCTCAAACCCCAGTGCATCATCTCTCTCATCCCTTCCTTTACATGTCCATTTTTGTTCCTCTTTTTCTCTCCTCTTCTGTCGACTCATCTCTCCTCTCCTCCTACCCACCGTGCTGTGACAAGTGAGTGACGACGCTAACAATAGTGGGTGCGGCTGCCCCTGCTCAATGGAGCACAAGCTGCATGATAAATTACCCTCATCAGTTTGTTTTGCCAGCAGCCCACACAGGTCACCACCAAGGCCGGTCATGACATTTTGTTGCATACTGTATATGCAAATAACTGCCAATCAATTAGCACACCGCTCCCTGCGCTGCCCATCGTGATTAAAATGAATTGATTGTGGGCTAAAATCAACAACCGCCAGGCAGCCAAAAGCTCAGGGGTCAGTGGGACACAATACAGAAAATAGCTATTGCATTGTTTCTGTTTCTTAACTGGTCATTTGTTTTTTGTTTTGTTTTGGGTTTTTTTTTTCCTTTGCAGATATCAAGCCGCAAAACTTGATGAAAAGGAGACAAACGTGTGAATGAAGCTGAGCTTTTTTTCTCCGTTTTGGAGATATGGATTGCAAAAAGTGATGCCAGCAGCAGTAATTTAGGCGAGTTTGGAACATTACGGCAATTAAAGCAGAGTATGAGTCTTTCAAGTAGACAAGGACAAAACGATCAGCCTAATCTCACCATCAGCATAATACACCGATCAGAAAAGAGGATAACATCAACCAATAGCAGCAGTTGATATTGTTGTGGTGTGTTCTGGTTGTGTTGCATTGACTTTGTCCCAAAACAGACTAAATATATTTACATTTAATCATTGTTTTCCAAAGATAAAGCTGTAATAAATTAGAGAAAAACTATTATCTTCAACACCCACATTGATCCAGACTTTTGGCTCATCCCTAAATCCGAGAGTATGTTTCGGCTTGTATAGTAACGACAGTGGCCGTGCTTCATGTTTTTAGTTGACAACAACAAGGCTGATGGAACTAACAGCTCTGGATCTGCAGAGTGAAATTAAGATTACAGAGGAACAGTAGAAGGATTTAAATAGGTGGAATATTTATTTTCTTGTCCTCCATGGATGTTACCAAACTTGTCCTGTTTAGTAGCAAAAAAAAAAAATTTATTGATGCTTCGGTGGCTCTAATCCAGAGCTGTTAAGTTGGTTTACTTACAAGATCTAATTTTCTTATTTTGCTACATTATTGACATTCTAATGTAACGTGTCCACCATCAGACTCCAGTATGAATAGTCTCGGCCCCGAAGAAGAAGAGGTGATGGCACATGCAAAACAGAGGTAAAGACAGATGGATGTTAAGCTTGCAAACGTGGTTATTTCTGAAGTTATTGTGAAATCAAAGCAGACAAAATTATAATATTATTGCATCCTTTGTTCACATTTGACATTCCAGTGTCCTGCCTCCTATGACAGAGTTGTGATGTCTGTCTTATTTCAATAAGATAAAAGTCAGACGAAATGTGATATGACTGTTCAGACTGAAGTCACATGTAAAACATCAGATATGCATCAGATTTACAGTAAAACCATGTGGGTCACATTTGAATTAACCTCCTAAGATCTGAGTCTTTGATCTGGCTTCCATTTAAGATTTCTTCTAGCTGTTTGGGGTTAGGACAAACTAATAAATATAGATTTATTTAATGGACATATAAATATAAGTTCAATTAAAAAAAAAAAAAAAAAAGATTCCATATATTCTGGCACCAGATGGTAGAGTAGATGAGCATGCTTGTGTACAGACAATCAAATACACAATGTCTATATATATGTGGATGCCATGTCATAGGAAGATACTTGGAATTGCTGTTCAGAGTGGTATACAGAAATCAGATATGGGCCACATATGCACAAAAAAGTCAGGTTTGGGCAACTTTTAGCCTGCAGTGTGAACAAAGCCAACATAACTCTAGTGTAAGTTCTGACAGTGGAAAAAAACAAACAAAAACAAAACATTACACCTGTAATTTGGAAGAAATGCGGTGTTAATGGTTAAGTATGAGAAACTGTTATATGTTTCTTTGCCATATGAGCCTACAGTACCTGTATAAAGCAGGGACGAAAAACTCTGGTCTATCTGATTTAAATTGAATGGGTCTAACAAGTTATTAAGTTCTGCACCATGTCTCATTAATTCAAATCAGGTGCAATGCAACAGGAAAAGATCTAAGGCCTGCAGGACAGTGGCCCTGAAGCACTGTTGTTGAACATCCCTGCCACCAAGAGTTACATAAGAATCTTGAGACATATGCAGTCTATACACACAGTATATATGTGTATATATATATATATATATATATATATATATATATATAGTAAACTGCATCGTTTGACCACTGACACATTTAAATGCATTTTACCAAACCACAGTTGATATTTTTGCCTTGAATGAATAATTTTTCATGGTTAGTATTCTTGGGAGCTCCTAAGGGAGAAATGTGCCAGCTAAATTGGAGAAAATACCATAGTTTTAAGAAGTTTTCACGGCCTGCATGTTTTTTTCCAACCTTGGCAAATTGGCAAAACTGACATTCTGAATAAATCTAAAAAATGTTGTTATATTACTGCAGGTTTTCAGAAAGTTTGTTGGTTAAAGCCATTTGAATTCAGCAGCACTGCCATCACGAGGGAATTGAGGTCATAACCTACAAGTCGTCTAATGTGGAAATACCAAATTTGGTTTGTGGAATCTGCAGCTGTTCCTGAGATTTTCTAAATATATGTATCATTTGACCACATGGGGGTGGGATCTGCAACATGCAAATACTCTTTTTTTTTTTTTTTTTTTTTTATCTATCAGTGTTGAAAGCCATGCTTTTAACATTTGATCAAGTTGCCATGGTGACTGTGCTCTGCTTTACTGCTTCACACCCTCACTGATGCCTGCAGCTAAATTTCTGTATAGTTTTATCATAAGTAGCCATAGCATCTATACTGCTGGAAAATAGATAATGTTTTTAGTAACACGATATTTGAGTTTCAGGTCATAGATGCAGCATTGTGCCCCCCCCCCCCTCTTTTTTTAATGTATGTAGATGTCAGCAACATGTATGCCAAGTAACTACATAAAAATGTATATTCTATTGCAGATTGCAGGACTTTACCAGAGCACGCTTTCTGGTTTACAGCTAAACTCAAACTTTCTCTTCTTCATCTTCCCATTGTCCTCCCTCTGATGTCCATCAATAACCCCAGCACCAGTGCTTCCTCCAAGCACACCCACCTGGAAGTTTTTCTACACCACCACCACCTCTTGCTGCCTTTACCTGTGTGTGCCATGCATTACACTGCAAAAACTCAAATCTCACCAAGTATGTTTCTCTAATTTCAAGTCAAAAATATCTCATCACACTCAAAATAAGAAATTTACCAAAAGAGAAACAAGCAAAAGATATACTTTTTACCACCATTTAACTAATATAAGCCTTAAATATTAAACAGATAAATAAATATTCATATTGCGCTGTTTCACAAATCCGAACTGTGCATATTTACTTCTTTCTCTACCCATCATGGCTGGACTTTTGTGCAATCATCCACTAAGACTGCGTCAGAGCATTCTTACAAATCCTTTTTTTCTAAAATCTTCTTAATGCTGAGCATGAATCTAGAAAAACACTTTTTTTCTTGAGAGGAAGCCAAAAGAACGGTCTTAAGATCTTAGTGCTAAGATCTTCTTCACTGCATCTTGGAAATCCGGCCGTTGTACATAAGCTCCAAACACATCTTAGCGTCATCAGAAAGAAAAACCAAAATGCATATAGAGGTAAAAGCTTGCAGCATTTAAAAGCCTGCAGTTAACTCCTAAAAACTAATTTCACATGTTACATTTACCAAAGTAATAAACTTTATAACATGAGGTTAAACGGGAAATGGAACAATCCAACCTTCTGTGTTTCATTGTCCAGTTCTATTTAAGATCATTCTGTTTCTATTTAATATCTTTTATTCTTAGTTTGTTCCAATTGTTCTATTAAATGTTTGTTTAGCACCTTGCTGCAATAATTTTAATATCTCATATTGAGTAATTTGAGTTGTCTTACACATGAACTGTGCTATATACTTAAACTGCCTTGCTTTGCTGTTTTTTAAAAGCAGAAAGTATGTAACCATTAGCATTTAGGTAAATGCAGATCCTGGCAAGAGTTCAGGCATAGTCTGGTCACCAGAGATTGCATATTCTGATTATGTTCAGCACCTATTTACCTGAAAGGTAATGAGGCTATTTGCATAAACAGTTCAACCCCAGGTCGCCACATTTCCCTCTACTGCAGGAAAATAAAGAACAAAACCAACTGCCAACCTTTTCTCCCTTTTGATTTATTGTTTATAATTTGTGACTTCAAACAGTCATGGCTGCTGTCATCTTTGTTTTGGATTATACTCTTAGTATTTATTGCTGGTTCCAGCATGTCCACCATCTGTTGTCATGCTCTAACCACCATTAACAGACAGATCTCCTGCTGCAGTCAAATTTCCTGCCATTTGCTTGGAGCGCTGTACACAACAGCAGTTGGGACAATGTTTGAGATCCGACTCCAAGCTTTACTCACAGTCGAGTAGAAAAAAAATCTAATTAGCAAGAAATAACACTTGATATTAAAATTAGGATGAAATGAGAGGAAAACATTCATTCTTATTGTGTTTCATCTACTTCCTTCATAACGGTCATAGCAGTTTTAAAATATGTCTTTTAAAAATTCATTTTCTGTTTATTTGGATATATTTTAACAAGCCAAAGCAACATTTTTTTCGACAAAATCCATTTCAGATCCCATAAAAGAGACTTTTGATTTAACAACAAAATAAGCAAGCCTAAGTCACCTGCATGGCTAAATAGCTCATGCAGAGGGGGAGTTAAGGTTTGCGCCATTGAATGGTGCAGAAGGTAAAGTAAGAGATCAGATCATGACTGAGTAGCTCTTAAGATGGAAGGAGGGGCCTCTGAGAGTAAACCAGCGACTGCCTTGATTGCCCTTTTCAGGGCTGATATATGACTATGTGCGTATTTGTGCGGCAGCCTGTTTGGCTAATTTGAAACACTTGTGCATTCAATGTGCGTTTGCCTGAGGAATACCCTGCGGGTGTGTTCCTCATATTAGGATGAGCGGGAAAATTGGGGAGGGGGCCGCACACCGCACCACAGTGCATAGCCCTTGCATAATTCATAGCTCCGCATTGAGCCATAATCTTTGCTCAGTGCACTAATGAAAACTGCAGCACTGCGTTTTTACTGCATGTAAGTCAAGCTGACTAGATAATGTGGCAGGGAGGAGTGTATTCCATCATGACGGGGTACACTGGCTTTGCTCTCCTGCTGTAGCTATTTTCTACATCCTGACACTTGCAGCTTTCATCCAACAGCTCATCAAACGTCACTGGATACTGATGATACAAAATAGCAGACCGATGGTATTCCAGGCTGTAACAGGGGGGCTGATTTTAACAGGTGGGAGGCTTGTGTGGTCAGGAAAGGTAACTACAGTAAATAAAGCCCTCATCCAGGTAGAACTAGCTCCTCCAAGGTATTTTCTTTCAGCTCAATAGCTACATTTTTCAAATTTCCCATCCAGGATTGCAAATTGGCCAATGAAAACCGAATCTCTCCTCCCTTTCTATTTTTAAAAGAATCTTGATGTTGATATGATGGAATAATGTGCTTCAGCGAGAGCAGCACATCATTCACACTCGCTCCCTCCCACCCCCACCCATTTCCCTCCCGCTGCCCATCACTTTCATGGGTCTGGCTCATTGGGTGCAGTGGAGTGAGACCGATGCGCATGGTCGCGCTCAATAGCACCAAGCTGCTCAGCATGGGGATATTAGTGTACTCTGCCAGACGGTTTGGATACAGACTTCTGACCTCACTTGTAAAGAATCAGTTTTCTATCTGTCAGTCCCTCCGCATGTTTTCGTGTCCCTCGTCCAGAGGTGTCCACATAGGGTACATCGAGGGGCTGTAAATGGCTGATAAATGCTGACAGGAGAGACGACAGAGAAATTATTGAGTTGAGGGGAAAATGACAGTGAGAGACAGTTTCTATAGGACAGCTCATGCTATAAATATAAAGGTAGAGAGTATGAGCCAGAGGAGTGACAGCTTGTCCTCTGCAACACGACACAGTTGAATTCTACATCTGCTCCAGCCTCACGATCATGTTTATGCTTGTTTAAGTAATTAAAGTGGAGTTGTTGGGGGTTTTTTTTTGTGTGTGTATTTAAGATTTTTAGGCATGAATTCTGCAAAAACCCAACATTTCCCCTGCTTGTCCCTCTGGATTTGAATTTAGAGTGAAACTAGCTGAAGGTAGATGATAACTGTCGGTCCTGTGGGCAAACTGGTACTTGGATATTAGTCTCACCGTTGGCTTCGGGTGGCTGGTGTGTTGTCTTTGAAAAGGGCAGGCGCAAGCTAGGTGTCATCAAAAATAGAAGTCCGTTATTAATTTCGACGACAGCAAATATTTGAAAAGAAATGGAGCCTACGTGTCTGCATCTTGGGCCAAGCTAACGTGGCTGTGGGAGAGATCCTCATTATCACAGGCGGCGGCTTTAAAGGCTCGCCTACCACCTCACCACCTGAGGTTCAGTCTTGGGTGGTTTGCGGCAGTCGCGTCTCCGTGTGTGAGGCAGGCAGACTTCAGAGGAAGGAACCTCCTGTCTATCGCCCACCATGAGCTCATGCATAATTCTGAGGAAAATTCATTTTCTATTTGAGGACAGGAAAGGAGGCCTTATAATATAAAGAAGTCAGCTTATAGACATTGTGGTGGACCTTAAATGCGGTGAGAGACGAGCGACTATTATATTTCATACTTTCCACTTCACTCTATGAGTTTCTTCTTCTTAACTTGTCATTACCAACTAACCATGTCCTGTCCCCCCCCCCCCTTTAAATTTGACTTGCGTCTCTTGTTTGAGAGGCTGACACACAGTACAATCCTCTTTCAGCTAATCATGTGTTCATCTGAACGTTTATCAAGCTACGCTGCACTGACATCAACGATGAAAGAGAGGCTTAAAATCTAAGAAAAGCTTTAAGAAGCTGTCACAATGCTCAAGCTCGTGATTCAGTAGCATTCCCTCTTCTAAGAATATCTCCTCTGGGCAGAGAAAAGAGTCTGGGGTGGATGCTGCAAAGCCGTAACCTCAAAGGAAGACATGCTAGGGGAGTTGTTCATTTGTAGAAATCTTGTGAGATTTGCCAAGCACATCTGTGATTGTAAGCAAATCTTCAGGAGCTAAAAAATAGGCTACAATGTCATTAATAATTGTTATTAAGACCATAGCATTTTTTGAACAAAATCAATGATTTCCCCCTCCCCCCAAAAAGAGAATAAAAACTTGCAAAATATCAGTAACAATACCACAAAAAGTTATTTAAACCCTTCATTAACAAAGATAACACATTCATTGGTAAAAATTAGAATTTTCCTTCTGAAATACAGGTATGTCCCAACTTTAAATTTAATGTCTATTAATTTAACCAAAAAAGAAAAAGCTGGCAAGAGCATCAAAAGATACATTATTTTTTCTTAAATGCAATTTAAATAAAAAATAAAAAAAAAAATCCCCCCAAAGCCAAAGGCAGAAATGAGCATTTGCATCTCTTATAGCCAAACTGAAGTCATAGCTCTCCTTTATGAATGTTAATCACTGGAAAAATATCCTCACAAACATAAACCTGATTTCCACTTCCATCCTCAACCATGAATGGCTGCAGACACACCCTTAATTAATCATTTGCATATAAAATCACCATTTGCATTGCATCTAAATAGGCATGGCAATGGCAATGACAGCAACAGCAGAGATGATGCACGGTTTTAATGAATGTGGAACCAAAACACTCATCAGTCAAGTAGAAAAAAATTAAGCCGATTGTATTTGGTGGTGTCAGACTGGGAATCATGACCAGAACAAAAAGTGGTAAATGAAAGGGAAAAAAAAAAGAAAACTACATGCATCAGCATGCAAGTTTATACAGTAATATGCCTTATTAGAAGTTTTAAAATCATCGAGTTATAAACAAGAACATTAGTCTTCAGTCCTCCTCACACAGCTGTGCATGAGCCATTTATCATCTTGTGCTACAAACCCACTTGTTTGGTTTTTAGTGTCAGATTAGCAGCCTTTAGACAATGGCAGGTTCAGCAGGACTGTTACACATGCATATGCTGTGTATGACACAACTGAAAATTAGGGTTTACAATAGTAACTTTATCATTAAAACTTTGGTAAGAAACAAACAGAAGTCCTGATTTATCATACTGAGCAAGTTCTGTTAAATTGTCAGTTAGGTTTCGTTTTACTTTTAAATTCCAGCTTGTGTTATAAGGTGTATGCATGATTTAGTAATGCTAAACATTATAGGAATGTAGGCTGGTTTCAACTGTTGCTTCTGATTTTAATTCACCGTCCATTTTTTCCAAATCTTTACTGAAAACCTGCCTCCTCTAATTGGCTTTTGACCCATCTTGAGTGTTAATTTTTTCAATTTTTAATTTCTTAATTGCGTGAGTCTAATTTTTTTCATTCCATTTCTATTATGGTCTTTTTATATATTAAATTGTTTTATAGTGTTATAGTGTTATATCTATTGTCAGTCCTTTAATGTTTTATGTGGTCTCAGTGGTCAGTACTTGCTGTATAAAGTGCTTCATAAATAAAGTTGGTTTGGCTTTAAAGATGTGGATCATAAAATGGGAATAAAAGCTTTATAATAAAAAAAAAAAAACAATCAAAATACACCTGCTAATGAGGATAAAGGATTTATCATGTTTCTGACAGTACTACACTGGCTCCTTTATAGCCCAGAGATCATTTTGAATTGGGGGGGGGGGGGGGGGGGGGGGGGGGGGGGGGGGGGGGGGGGGGAGGGGGGGGGGGGGGGGGGGGGGGGGAGGGGGGGAGGGGAGGGGGGGGAGGGAGGGGGGGAGGGGGGAGGGGGGGGGAGGGGGAGGGGGAAGGGAGGGGGGGCCGGGGGGAGGGTCTGAGGGGAGGAGGGAGGGGGAGGAGGAGGGGAGGGGAAATGGGGGAGGGGGGGGGGGGGGAGAGGAGGGGAGGGGGACGCCCGGGGGAAAGGGAAGGAGTGGGGGGGGTTAAGGGGGGTGTGGGGGGAGGGGTGGGGCCGGGGGGAGTCCGGGGGGGATCCCAGTACTAAGGGGGGGGGGGGGGGGAGGGGGGGGGGACGGAGGGGGGGAGGGGGAGTGGAGGACTGGAGGGGGAGAGGGGTTCGCCGGTGGGAACAGGGCCAGCCACCCCCGGGCGGAGGGGGGGGAGCCCCAACCACACACGCGAGAACTCGATCCCGACGGCGGGGGGGCCCCCAACCAGAGCACCAACAGAGACAAGAAAACCCAAAAACCCCCAACAAACAGAACACAAACACAACAACCAAAAAAAATTTTAAAAGTTATAAAAACCCCAAAATGAAAGTGCTAACTTTTTCAAACAAGTGTTTACACCAGTGTTGTGTCTTTAAATGACACGCAGCCTGTAAGTTAACAGATCTGAATTTTTCTCAGTGCAAGATTTTATTCTTTTGTTCAGTCTTTTCCCATCCCAAGGTTTCCAGCAGCCATTTTCGGCCATGTATTTTGAGCTGCACACGCAGAGAGAGAACCTGACCTGATCACAGTGACCCACTGGTTCCTCTGCCTCTGCAGCACTTCACGGGATACTTGGTCCCTGCAGCAGCTGTGTTCCAATTAGAGAGCCCTGACTTTTGTGGCCTGTATTAGCATTTCATTTAGGCTCCCCTGCTCCGTGCCTGGCTCCTGCGGTGTGCTGGTCCACCACAGACTGTCACCAGCTCAGACCAGTTGGCTGAGTCTGCCCACCAATCCCACTAATTGACTCCTGATCTTCCCACAGCGCGCAGGTGAGCCCAAACCGCATTAGCTCGGATATAATGTATAATTTGGAGTGGAATATCATCTTAACTTCTAAGGTCCTCCCCTCTGTTGGTGGGTAAAATATGAGCGGGCCCATAGTAGGTTTACAAGGCACCAAAGACAGCTTGTATGGGAGGTATTAATGAAGTTAATCTGCAAACCTTTTATCATTCTTTATTCCCATCGCCCCACAGACACAGAGACTTATGTTTATTATACTTTTCCAACAGCAAAGGAGTGACTCGATATTGTATTTTAAAGCAAGATAAAATCATCAAGCACGGGTCTTTTGTACCTTGGTGTGAACATTAAGGGCGCCACGCTGCTGGCTGTGACTGCAGAGGGATGCCCTGCAGAGAATGAGAAATTCCTCTAATCACTGTTTGCCTGCAGAGAGGGCTGCAGAGGGCCAGGCACTGCAGTCTTATCTCTAGGAAACATGCCACAGTGAGTCACATAAACACACGAGTGCACACGCGAGTACGTACATGCACATCCAAGTCCTTCAGGATGCGCACACACACAGGGAAGTGTGAGTGTACTCCCTCAGCAGCTGAGATATTCAAAGGAGGGCGGATGCAGCACTTAACTGTGTGCTCTGAATCATCCCAAGTATTCAAATAATATTATACGCCACCTTTTTATATGAAGTGAATCCCCGGGCTGCCATTGTTGAGACGGCCTTGAAAAAGAGTGGTTCCTAAGTTTATTTCCCAGGTTACTGCAAGAAAATTGCAGGATTAAAAAAAGATCTTTAAAAATAATATATACATGCATAACAAGGCATTGCTTGATTTCCATTTCGGTTTGCATAAGTTATTGAAAACGTGTAAGCAGCGGAGGGGAAGTTCGTAGCGTAAAGCCGCTGGGTATCAAGGCAGGGACTGTATTCTTCTCTAATTTAATTAGTGGCACTTCAACTGAGAGAACCACCAACAGTCATCTCGCTAAACAATTGGTTTTATTTTTTTCATTGACAGCATCTAGAGGAATTACAGAAGGCCTATCAATTAGAGTGCACACACATTACACAATTAAATATCAGCTATTGTTTTATAATCCCAGATGTGACAAATGGAAATTTTACAGCATGTTAGCCTTTTTTCAATTAAAAAAAACAACTTTAAAATCTGGGTTTAATATCAAGACTTTGTATCAATAAATATAAAAGAGTTAAGGATTTATTTGTAATTGCAAAAACATCTAGAGCTTAAAAAAGTTATTTATAGAAGCAGGGCTTGCTATAAAAAATGACAGGAAAGGTTAAAACAGCAACAGCAAAGATGAAATAATGGGACATTTTCTGCAGTGAGTTAATCATCTTACATCACTTCCTGCAACTCAGTACTGTTCAAGGAAGCAGCTGGTTTCTACAGAAATCTGAATAAAATGGAAATCAACATAAGTGACAGGTGTAATCTGACTGAGCTGCATAATCCATCATTCAGTTCAGTCATAGTCATATTGTCCTTGCTGGTAATCCAGATTAAATGCACACTGATTTGAAAAGTTGCCCGGCTCCATTTATTTTTATCAAAGTGGGAAAAAAAAAATCAGTTTAAAATAACGGTTACCTGAGATGCTCTTCTATCTAAATTCTCTTCCAGCAGTGTTGGAGGTAAAACTGGATTTCAAAATGCTGCATTTAAGAGATGTAATATATGGATGCTTTTTAAATTACAACTACAATTTACAATTACACTACAAGAGCTATGACTGCTGGAAAAATATGACTTTTTCTATAACTATCACAGGTCAGAATGGTGCTAATTAGTTCTCCTTCCCATCAGTTGTTAATTAATAACTTAATGCCCAACCATGTGACAGCGCTTATCTCACAGCTGTAGACATTTGAGGCTCCTAAATTTGCCCGAGTTTGTTCCTTCACCTTTGTTGTTTCTATAGATGTTTGACTGTTCATTTGATTTATAACAGTATGTGGGGGAAAAAAAAAGAGAAAAAAAAACATAAAAAAAAAAAGGAAGGAGTTAATATATATAAAGAATATATATAAGGAAGAATAAGAATAAAGATATATTTACTTCTGTGACTAAAAGTAAAAGTAGAATATGGGAAGAAGAAGAATTTTTTTTTTTTTTTTGGTTTGGTTTTGGTCAATGACAAGATTTATTTATTTATTTAATTATTTATTTATTTATTCATGCAAGCATGCTCCTACCTCAAAGGGCATCAACTCACCAGAGGAACCACCATTACTTATGGAAATAAGGGTAGGCTTGAATGAAGAGCAGAGAAGTGATAAGGTGAAGGAGGAGGGAGGAAAAGAAGGAAGAAAGGAAGGGAGAGAGGGAGAGAGAGAAAGAAAGAAAGAGAGAGAGAGAGAGAGAAAGAAAGAAAGAGAAAGAAAGAAAGAAAGAAAGAAAGAAAGAGAGAAAGAAAGAAAGAAAGAAAGAAAGAAAGAAAGAAAGAAAGAAAGAAAGAAAGAAAGAAAGAAAGAAAGAAAGAAAGAAAGAAAGAAAGAAAGAAAGAAAGAAAGAAAGAAAGAAAGAAAAAGAAAGAAAGAAAGAAAGAAAGAAAAAAGAAAAAAGAAAAAAAAGACTTAAGGTGTTTTTTTTGGAAGCCTGAAACTTTTTAAATTTCTGTTATGTGCCCTCTACATTTATTTTAACTTTAAAATTTAAGGTTGAATATGAAAATCCTTTTGATGCAGCTGCATGCTCTAAACATCTATCAAATTATCGCACCAAATGTGAACATTATGTCCGCAAAGTCAAACCCTGATAAAGCGGAGTAGGATTAAATTTTAGGATTAAATGCAGGATTAAAGAGATTTTATTGAAGTTATTCCAATTGGGGGACCTCAGATTTTAAAGGGTTAAAATAAAACATTTTAGAGCACCAACAATGAATATTGAAAACTGGAGCAAACAACATGAATTGATTTGTTCACCAACAAGAAGTCTGGTTGTCCAATATGCGCTCAGAATGGCTCTCCAAGTACACAGTTCCCCTTCAGGAGTCCTGTTACAAGCCAGACTTGTAATAAGAAGATGGAATTAATTACGATATGGAATGTAGATAATCCTTCAGAACAAATAGAAAACATGCTCTCTGTCAGGTTTGGAAAGGAGAAGCTAAAGAGTTTATGGATTACGTTTCAACCACAGCAGCATTTTGCAGTTGTTCATCCTGTAGGCAGTTTGTTCCTCCACCTGCTCTGTTCTCGTCACAGAAACAAGGTGATTAAACAGATTCTGGTGAGGAACCCTGGAAAGGAGTCAGCACTTTTAAGATGATGCACGATTTTTGGAGTGGCGCTTGCAGTCCTGAATATTTTTGATTGTTTAAATATTCCCAGCATCTTATTTTTGCCTTATTTATCTTTTATTCCTGCAATAGCTTGCAAAATATGTCAACTTTAGGGATGTACCGATCCGATCAGATCGGGATCGGCTCCGATATAGAGAAAAAAAAATCCTAGATCGGTAAAAATGAGCCGATCCACGACCCGATCTGTATGTGCAGATCTATTCAGTGTATTTCTATGCATCCGCTTTCAGTGACGTCACGCGTTACCGACGCAGCACGTGGAGGCTGTTATGTTTGTTTACAAGGTCGGAGTCACAGCTGCTAGCAGCGAGCCGGCTGCCATGTCTCCTTCTGTTGCTGCGGTAGTTTGGTTCCCACGTTTGGCAGGTAAAAATCCCGCTGGTGCCGAAAGGTCACGGGGAAAAGAAAATGCTGTTCAATCTTTTTGGACATGACAAGTTTTATACTGAGGGCATCCATCGGCGTCCAGTGCAGCGTGTGGGAGAGATTTTTTTTTTTTTTTTCCTTTTTAAATCCAATCCACCGTTTGGAAATGACCTCCATGATCTTTCATTTCTATTTTCATAAAAGTACTAAACCATTTTAAAAAGATGATTTGCTTTTTTGAATACATCTACCAAACAAGCTAGTGGAGACATTTTTTTCCCTCAATTTCAGCTCCTATATTAGGCCATTTATTTTAAATTTGATGCCAAATTTCAAATTGCACTGACTTGCATTTTAAAGAAGTTTTGCTCCTGTTTATTTTTACATGTTTGACTGAGGAGGTCAGGCTGTTTTTCCCCTCAGTTTCAGCATTTTATAATTTACATTTATTATTGCAGTGACTGAAGGACGTTTTGTTATTTTTCTACATATGTGAGCAAGCTTGTGAAGCTGCTTTAAGATTGTTAAAGTTTATTTAAGATTGCTGTGTGTGCACAGTAGTTAAATAAGTAATTCAGTACATTATCTTTTCTTTAAAAACCAGGTAAAAAAATGTCAAAGTCAAGTCTGATGTTGCCTTGCACAAAAGAAAGATCCCAGTCTTTTTCCACACAACGAGGTGTGCCATCAAACAATACCATCCTGTTTTTTTCCCTCCTTTATCTATATCTATGTTTAGTCGGTATCTGCAGTTACCGAAACATTAAATATCAGTATCGGATGGGTGCATCCAGTCAACTTTAGGCTCTTAAAGTATATAGCTGGAGCTACAGTATAGAGCTCTACACTGAAGGAATAGTTGTTACTGTAGTGATGCATTTTTAAACTCAGACATGTTTTTAATCTAAAGAGACAAAGATAAGCTGTAGTGGTCAAACGAGGTGTAGAGTACAAGAGGAGAGGCCGAGGAACTGCGGAAATCTGAACAACAAGCACAAATCCAAAGCACCAATGGCATGTAGAAACAAGATTGATTCCCCAGTTTGGCCTTAGAACAGCTGAAGCTCACCTCCTGGTTGGTAAATGCTTTGTGACCTGTGTTGCACTCTGCCAAGGACTGTCAGCATGGAGATACACTTCAGCTGACTCAATTTGTTTGATCTACTCTGCAGTTTATCTCAATGGAAATGCAAAATATCTGGAACTGAAGAAAACATCTTCGAACTTGAGTTTTGCTGTTGGCTGAAATTTGCCTGTTTTATCCAAATCAAACACAATGAAACTAAAAATATTTGATCTAGAATGGCATCTGATTGATACAGGACATAGACTTTGCTCCTTATCTCAGCGGGGATTCAGGAAACCTGCTCCGAAGCCTCACAGCTCCCCAATCCGCAGTGCATACTGTATTTATCACCACCATCGTCTTCCAACAGTCCCAAAGCTGCGGCTGTCCAAGTTTTTGTTGCATCGGCAAGACATCCTGACAAGAAATGGATTGCGGTGCTTTCCCGCCCCAGTAAACAGGCTTCCTGCTTGTGAAGGTATAGATGGGTTTGATATAGGATGCTGTTTAACCCAGAAACGACGCCATGGCCCCCGGGACAGCCAATTCCTCACACTGCACATCCATCACGAAGGGCAATCGAATGGATGGGATACAGGGCTTCCCCCAGGGAGGACGAGGAGGGCTGGAGAGAGGAACTGTGGAGGGAGTTAGAGGAGAAGAAGGTGGCAGATTTCACCCAGGCATGTGTGTGGAGGTACCAACAGGCCCGCCTACCACATTTTCCCACTTATGGCGTTCGGTTTTTAACAGCCTCTTTTGTCATGCTCCATCATGTTGTGACTGCTAAACAGGAGACAGAGGATCCGTGGGGAAGCCAGGTGGAGCACTGGGGAAATCTTCTGTTTAGGCTTGAAACACAGAAGCTAGATTGGTGTAGTCGTGTTGGATTGGCGGCGGCTGTGTGGAATTTTATGTGTTTACCAGCTTATTTTGATATGCCAGGCCTTGTAACAGCTTTTAGGAGGCAGAAAGCCCACAGGAACAATATTAAAAAGCACACAACAGTGCTTTGCCCATCACAGCGTGACAGCCACATACTTATCAAGTCTGCATACCTTGAGTGGAGGAGCTGGGAGTCATTAAAAAGTCACCTCTAAATTCTCTCCTCAAACAGAAAAGCCAACATTGAAGCCAATTCCCCCAATAGAAATTAGCATGTTCACTTTTAGTATCACTTCCTCATCTCTAAATAAGCTTGGACAATGGATAAAATGGGAATTGAAATAAAATGCAAATAATGTCCAACCCTCCATATAATTAATAACAGCACAAAGACAAATGAGACATTTCATATTTCTTATTTAAAAAATGTAATCTAAAACTTTAATGCCTGCAACATGTTTCAGAGAAGTTAGTATAGAGCATGCTTGCCACTGTGTTGCATCACTTTTTATTTAACAACACTGTAAGGGCCTGATTTACAAAGACTCCAAATTGCGAGTCTAATGTTTTTGCCTCGCAAAAAAAATAGCGTGCGCTGTCATTTTAGCGTTTGCGGGTGATCTACAAAGATTACACGCGCAATCTGTAACAGGCGCAAACAGCAGGATTTAAATGAGGATTTAGCGTGCGCTCCGACTGCGCCACGGAAAGTTCAGAAGAGCGTGTGGTAAACGCAAAATGAAATTCATCCTGATAGAGAGATGTTAGTTTCAGAGATATAATGAGGCAAATAAAAAACAGAATATAAGATAAATATGAAGAGTTCATTTGCAAAAAAAGACAAACGCCATTTAGAAAAAATGGAGTTAACTGCTTTTGCAAATAAACTCTTCATTTACTTTTTGAATATTTTCAGAAAATCAAGCTCACATGAAGTAGAGGGTTTTAATGATGTAAAATGGAGATATGACGTTTGTACCCGACAGCAACAAAAGCAGTTAATTCCGTTTTTCCACAGTGGCGTTTGTCTGTTTTTGCAAATGAACTCCTCATAATAACTATAAATAAAAATAATGCAGCAGGTTTCTCTGTGGATCGTAAGAAGAGGCCAGTTTAAGGACGTGGATAAGGACACGCTGTTGAAGATGATCTGATATTACGCACAGACTGCGCGCTCTTTGGCACAATGCCAGGCGCGGGACCTGCGTAATTGCCCCCCACCCCATGCAAAACTCAGTAAAAAAAAATAGTATCATTAGTTTGTGCGACGTTACTGGTTATTTTCACTGAGTTTTTTGTGGGGTGGGGGCCAACTTCACGCAGGAAAGCAACCTCAGAGCAGCAGCAGTTGCTGGGGTGTGGAGGAGCAGGAGATGATTTTAATTTAAAAATATGCCATTGGCAAAAAGTAAAAGAAAATAAAAAGACATAATTAATGTCAGCTTTAACTACCATGATGCTGCAGCTGCAGATGTTCTGGTTCATGTCTAGAATAACTCGTGTTTAACAGTGATGTTGATTGTTATTTAATTAAATAATGAAAACTTGACGTGTCGCCTGAACACATGATGAGAAATGATTCTGACCCGATGTCTGCAGTCCTGCAGCAGAACCGGTTCTGACCCGATGTCTGCAGTCCTGTGTGCAGCATTCTTTCAGCCATCAGTGCGTAAAGCTGCCAGTTATACCTGCTTTTCAGACGTGCTAAATTACACGCAATCTTTTGCCCCCGCTTTCCTTTGAACAGTTGATAGATCACATTGCGCGTGTTAAACTGAGGTTTTGCATAGTCTCCTCCCAATATTTTGCGCCTTCTGGCAGAAACGCCCAGTTTTGCATATTCATCTGCAGCAGATGCGCAAAATGGACAGCGGCGCTATTTTGCCCCTTGACAGGCGCAAACCTCCTTTTGCCCTGCTTTGTAAATCAGCTCTGGCGGATTATTGCGTGCGTAATGAAGATAGCGCCTGTTTTAACAAGCGCAAACCTTTCGTAAATCGGGCCCTAAGTGTTTGAGAACTGTGGAGACCAGTTTTTTAAAGTTTAAAAAGTGAAAATACTTCTGATTCTTGCTGGAATTTTAGCTGCTAAAGAGTTCAAGGACTCTGCTTCACTCTTTGTTTCGCAATGCTCAAAATGTTGTCAGTGGGCACCGATCTGGACAGCAGGCAGGACGTGCAGAACCTCACTGCTGAATATGTGTGCAGTGTTCTGGCATTGTCTTGCTGAAATAAGCAAGACCTTGTCTAGGTGGCTGCATTATGAATCTCATTATCTGTGCAGAACGCAATTTCAATTATTATTGATGACCACACCATGTCCCTTTGGCATCATACCATCATATCAGCCGTTAGCACGGCATTATAGGTTGTGTTTTAGCGATGTGCAATGACGTATTGTACTTACGAGAGGTTTGAAGGAAAAGCAGCTTGATACTGAGTGGGTTATTCCATCAGTGGCAAGAAAACATTTCACAAAAAACACTTTTCCTACTTACTTAGAGGTTTGGAAGAGAAGGGAGGAAAGTTGAGGTCAGCCTCCAAGGAAGACTCTTGGACCAGAAGTCATGAGACTTGAAGAGTCAAAGTCTCCAATGTCAAGCCCTGAGTCCTGAGAGTAAATTGCTTAAACTGCGATGGTCCAGTTAATAGCGATGGGCAAAGGCGCTCTTGAAAAGACAAACAGACAAAGGCCAGCATGGGTGGTTGGTAGAAATGTGAGGAGGCCAAGAATGTTGTGAACACTTTGTTTGCCTTGGGAGACCCTCGCTGAAGCAACAGATGGTGGTCAGGTGTCATTTTTTTCCCTAAAAACTAGAATAAGGGATATAAATACAATGCTAAGTTTGACCACAGTTATACTGATAAATGGAAAGACTTCTTGTGTACATCTTTCAATAATTGTATCCAATCTATTGATTAATTATTTTGTGAAATTTAGGTATACAAATGGCACCACTTACAAACATTTTTATAAAAGTTTAAAGGTGCAATGTGTCATTTCCCTGCACTGGCTGCCTGTCCGTTTCTAAATTGATTTTAAGTTAAGTTTTGAAGCCCCGAATGGTCTGCAGGGCCCTTTTTTCTGCTGGCTAACTTCTTTTGGAAGTCCCCAGGAGCTGAAACAGTAGGGGCGACCGCTCATTCTCAGCTGCTAGCTCGAGACTGTGGAACTCATTGTTTCTTTAACATCCATCTCAATACTGAACCAGCCCTTTGAAATCTAAGTTAAAGACCTACCTTTTTTGTCTGGCTTTTAACCCCAATTACCTTAATTCCTTTAAATTTTATGTCCTTTATGTACACCCTGCACTCCCCCAAGTACCCTGTTCTGATTTTCTAATTTTTTTAAATTTTTCTATAGCCTTTGACTTTGCTCTTTTAGTTTCCATTTCATGAACTAATTTTTTTTTAAGACTATGATATGTTTGTTTTGTTATTGCAATGTCAATTCCCCCTACAGTAAAGCACTTCATGTATCCGTTGGTTATTATAAAGGGCTATATAAATAACCTTGATTTGATCTTATTTTTATTTAGTAAAGGAACCAACAGCTGGAACGTTGGAATTAACTGATGATTTAATAAGAAAAATAATATATACCGTACATTTTTAAGGCTAACCTGCCAAGCTGTAGGATTTGGCCTCTGATTTCTTACCAACAGTTACATAGTTACAAGCACTGGGTTTTCATTGGCCAAATCAAAACAGGTATTTCTGAGACTCGAAAATTATGTAGTTTTGTTTGCAATGCAGACACCTGCATGTGGTCAAAAATGTACAGTTGCGTGGACTGGCCTCACAAAATATGCCCCTGCCACACATGTAGAGAAATAAGCAAACAACAAAACTGTGAGGATTTGCTGTCCACGTGCACGTCAGCAGCTGTTCTCATCTTTATCTGAGCTAAAACAGTTCCGCCTAAGATGGTTTCTGTTTTTATTACAAGCGAAATCAGAAAAGCTGTGCTTTCTCTGCTTTTACCTTTATAAAATGGAAAATTGTGGGTAATGGTTCATCAGTGCATTCCTTACATTTCCTGACTCTGGGTCAGGAAATGTAAGGAATGCAGGAATGCAAATTAAAATATCTCATAATTTAGGATGCGTTTAAAAAAAAAAAAATGCACACATTTTATTGGACAGGTGACATCTTATTCCAAAGGGGAAGGACTCTAATAGCACATCTGATTGGCTGGGACATTAATTATGCACTTGGCTTCCCTTGACCGTCTCCGTGTCCCCCTCGGTCCCAACTCTCCTCTGAGTGCTCATTAGTAAAATGGATTACTAATGGATTATTAATCGAAGAGGAGGGAGTCTGTGGTGACCCAGCTCTGAACACCTGGAACGCTAACAGTAAATAGCAGTTTACGCCGAGAAGCACACACACTGGAGCAAAACAAGAACGTACCCTCATCAGCATATTCACACACACACGCACACGCATGCACGCTTGTTGGTTGTTAGTTACAAATCTTTTAGGACAAAAATAACTTGACCATTTGATTTATTGTTGGCCCAGTAAATATAACGGATACATCTAATTAGCCGTAATTAATTGTTGCACCAGCTCTGGTTCTGCAGGTTTCGGCCTCCAAATGAACGGCCTCTGCTACGTCCTTTGCTCCTATCCTTACCACCGGCAAACAAATGGCGTCGCCGCTGATCCACAAGCAAGACACAACATAGATCTTTCTCTGCAGCCGAGGCACCATTACGTTTGCTTTTGTCACCTAATTATTCCTCAAGAGAGGCAATTAGCCACCGCGCAGCAGCTATGGCTGCATGATTTGAAACATACGACACGCATGCATGCATACACAGCCACTGACAAACTCTGCAGTGTGAATGCACACACGGTGCATGTTTGCAGCCGTTGCAAAGCAGCAACACATCCATACACACACCACACCAAGCCGAACCACTCAGGAGCGCAGGTCCAGGGAGAGAATAGCACACTTCACAGATAAAAGAATCTCAGAAACAAACTGAGTGTATATTTAGACATCTAATTTAATCAGATAAATGCTTTCATATTCTATGCAGAGCAAACCACAAACTGAAATCCATGTGCTTATTCTTCATATCAAAGAAAGACTTCAAACGGAATAATGTCCATTTGGGGTTTGCTCTTTTTAAAAATAATCACTGGCCTAAGCAAAAAATAAAAAATTAAAAAAGCAGAGCAAATGGGAGAAAACATGAGAAAATGCTTTGTTCTGTAAAAGCTGCCAGCTTCTTATGGCAGGAAGTTTGCAGTGCCAGATTAGTGACTTTCCGAGACAATGGGCTAAAAGACTAATGACACTTCACATGTGTTTTGTCCTAAATATGTCACGTATCTGTCAGTCAACGAATAACTGGAATGGGCTTATTGCAAACACCCAGGGCTTATCAAATCTCCCAGCTACTTGCTGAGACGTCACTTTAATAAGAGGCCAATTAAAAGTTCCAAATGGGACCAAAATGGAACCGTAACAAACTGACAAGCCAGAGCCGGAGTTTGACTGTGTTCTTCATTAAAAATGAAGCAAATTTGTAATCACTTTTAAAACACCTCTTAGGAATTTGGTTCTTTTAGATCCTGTTAGTCCCAAATAACACTGTTTGTCCCATTTAAGGAACGTCTCAACTATTTTATTGTGAATTTTCTGAACATGACATTTCATTCCTGAGTGATCTTATCACCGAAAACTGGCTTAATATTCCCTTTTTTTCTTCCTACTGTCTTGGGATCTGATTAATTCAGTTGGCTTCTACACGTCGAACAGAGACACAAGCATTGAAAGATACAAGGGAGGTCTACAGCTCTCCATTTTCTCTGATTAGTTACAAAGGTCTCCCTCTTGCTGCTGCTATCCTGGCCAAGATACGTGGCCAAGATAATTTGGCACTCACTCTCAGCGATGCACAAGCACGTGTAGCCATGCACACTGATGTAGTGTGAGATTACGTGCTGACAGCCTCCTGGTACACTTAATTTGGTGAGCCAGTATACACTTGCACTAGCATCCACTCCCCCCTATGCAGCGGATGTTGTTGATTGTTAGGGCCTGGTGTTTTAGGGATGCAACAAGGAGCAGATAAAGAATTTGAATTCCTGGCAGGACTATCGGTAAAGGTTATTAAGCCGTTGTTGATGCATCCATTTGTCGTGGCTGTATCCAGCAGTGTGACATTTATCAAGTATGTCCAGCTAAATGTCACAAAGAGAGGTAGCTCGCTGTCCTGTCCCTAATTAGGACCCTGAAAGTCATACTCAAAGTCCCTCTCATCTACTCCTCTACTCCAGGACAACTTTGATCTCTTTCTTTTCCCCCTTTCCAACTCTTGCTTCTATTTTCTCCTCCCTCCCGCATTTTTTATCCCTCTCTTTTCTACAGAATACCACGGAGTGCATGTTAAGCAAACTTTGCGGTTTAACAATTGATTTTGAGATGGGGATAAAGCACAGACAAATGGGGAGGGATGTAGGCCATCCGTCAGGAACACAGGACTCATTGTTTGCAGATTTTAACCTATGGGAGAGCGAGCTTCTTCCCCAGTGGGCTCCACAAATCATAGGCAGGCAAGGGAGCGCAGCACAGTAGGCAGGCCTGGCCTGGGAATAGCCTGAAAAGCAGGACGGAGACTCAGCTGTATGAAAGTGCCCAGCTTGTACTACTTGCTCCAGCTCCCCACTCACCAGCCCCAGTTTTCCCCATCATAAATTGATTTCAGACTGAGGTTACGGAATAATAACAGAAAAAAATAATGAGGTAATTGTCCTTAAAATAAAAAGAAATTTGTTTTAAATTCAAGGCATTTTGTGATAATAAAATAATCATCAAGTGAAGCAGCTTTAGTGAATGGAACAGAGCATACTGTAAGTCACATGAAATCCTAATAAGGCAACTTATGAATGATTGTCTACAAAATATGTAAAATAAAAAGCAGATTAAAAAAAAAAAAACTTTTTGAGTGTAACAAAACTCTCAACCCCTGAGTAATAAAATACCACAGCATTCGTCGGTAATCATACCTGATAAAAAGCAGCATCTTGTGGAAAAATATTGCAGGCTTCTTTTAAAATCTATGCAAGATATTCACATTTGACTTAAATGCATACAGAGTTTAAAAACACAAAGATTTGGTGCATTAATGTTAATTGACCTTGTTACAGAGCCTTAATAGAGCGTAGGAGGGGGATTTGGTTATGACTGCATGTTGAGATAAAAAAAAATTAACACTTGACATTAACTACTAGCAACATTCAGGTTTGAATAAACAGTTAAATAGCAGTCTGTATGTGAATAATAAATCAAAGATTTAAATGATGTGTTCCCAGTGATGCCTTACTAAACTTAGAAAAACTAAACATGACTTTTCCTGCTTTTGCGTGGCTGCTGTCAAATTTCAGACTTTGATATAAATACTATGAAGTTGTACTTGGGTCTGTTAAATGAAGGTTAAAGTAATTTAGAAAAGACAGATTCAGCTTTTTGTTGTCATCATTTCTGGAGGTGGAGTTCGTAGTAATATTGTGTGGAGGCTGGGTAGAAGAAAAAGCTTTAATGGTTCAAAATAACTAATTTGTAAGTACTGCAATACTTTCAGGATACTAGAGTTGAAGCATACAAAGACGATGGGCAAAACTATTATCAATAAGTAAGAAAACAACATTGTTCTGCATCTGGCTGCGTGTGATCTTTAACTATACAGCCCTTTGAAAAAGAAAAACTTTTTTATTCGGAGGTATCAAATGTCATTAATATAACCCCCTTTGTACACTGATGCTCTTTTTTGTTATTAAATAGTATCATCTGATTATGTTGCTTGAACTTATACAACACAAATATTCTCTTGACCTCGAGAAAAAACATTCCAGTTGTAAGTAAAAGCAGGTTTCACGTGATTAATAGTTAATAATAGCAATAATATCAATTTGATGCCTCTACTGAGGACGTCTGAATGTGTTAGTGCCGCAGAAGAAAGCAGCATTTCTGCTGAGCAGTTAAATTAATCATGATCTTAAATATTATGCCATTATGACATCTCGAAAGAAAGTAAGGTCAAAAGAAAGTAAGGGAAAAAGTTTGCTACTTTTAGTTGGACGGGAAAGTACAGCAAAGATGGCAAATCTGATCTGGGAATAGTCTACTGAAAGCAGGACGAAGCCTCAGCTGTAGAGAACAAAGTGCTAAGCTTGTACTACACCCTTTACAACTTCACCAGCCCCATTTCCTCCGGACCCTCTGCTACTCTGAAGGTGGGGGTGGGGTGGAAATCCACTGAGTTGTGCAGCGAGTAGGAAGGCAGACTTTGACTTAAGTGCTCGGATTCAGGTGTTTGGGTTCGTGGACACCTGCCCTGATGGAGTGCTTATTTCCCCCATGGCTTTCCTGTGGAGGTTGGGTTTCTCTGTGGGAATAAATCACGTTTATTTAAACATTTCCTACACCCAAAAGAAAGTGAGCTGTTAGTAATTACTTCAACAGAACTACTGAAAAGGATGCTGTCCTATGTGATAAGGAAATTGGAAACATCATTAAATTAAAATCTTTAGCTGAGAAAAGAAAACTAATATTTCTTGATAAATTTCTATGTTTATCTTATACACTGTATATACAATAATAATCTTTTAAGTTTAAAATCTTATATTTTGGGGTTATCATTGTTAGATATCATGAACTCAAAGCCATAAATTAATATTACTACTATTACTACAATAATTCCTGTAGAGGTTTGGAGGCCTCAGTTTATGATGACAAAAACAAACTTCATCATATGATATCAGTCACAGCAGTTAAAACATGGACAGATAATACTGAAAATATTGATCATGCACTCATTCTGCAATGTTCTGTTCAGAAATAGTGGATCTTGGCTTCCAGACATCAAGTACTCAACAAAGAGCCCAAAACATTGATCCAGCCTCTAAATTCCCCAAATTTAAGTCCAGTTAGGGATCATTTTTAGTCTTCAAAGGCATCAAACTCACATGACAGCTGGCCAGCTGTGTGTACCACTTCCAAAGTGTCATTGTACTTAACATTTTGTTCAAGTTTAGATCTATATTTTAAACTTCAATACAGCGATAGTTACTTGCTACGCAAACATAGAGCATTGTATTGATATTTTTAACACAGTCCATAACCTCTTTGTTCTTTTTATCTCTTTATTTACTGCTCATAAGTCCTTTGTTTGTCCAGCATGGCTGGGCATGCAAATGAGCTGCCAAAGCTCAGGCTTTTTTTCTCCACACAATAATACGTCTTTATCAGTTAAAAAGACTTGTGGAAAGGGATATGGGTCATATTGGTTGGCTTAAATATAGATTGAAAGAATTATAAGGGATAAATTTCAAGTTAATTTTTATATTTTGTCTGGGTTTGTTTTATGGTTAGCTGTTACTCTTGTGCAACACCAACTTGACACTAAAACTTCTGGGTCAAAAAGTGGGTTATTTTTGATCCACTGCTGGGTTAAAAAGGGACCAACTAATTTTTGGATTACTTCAACCCAGAAATGATTTTGGTTTTAAACCAAACTTTCAGGTTGAAAATTTGACCCACAGTTTTGGTTACACTGACAATGTTGAGATATTTTAACCCACAGGTTGGGTCCACAACCCAACAACCTAAATGTCTGAGTTGAAATAACCCAGAATTTACTTGGTCCCTTTTTAACCCAGCAGTTTGACCCAGGAGTTTTTAGTTGTTTTCCAGCATCACACTTGCAAAGACAATCAGTTCTACTGCCTATGCCTATTCACAAAGCATCTACTTTGTGAATAGGCAGCACCATCTGTATGAGATGGAAAAATGCAGAAGGTTAAGTTTTGCTTCTTGAGTCAGGATACTTGGCTTTAAGTCGTTCATCTGCTTTAACACGCGTCAGCCTGCTATAGCATCCTCCTGCCATCAATCTGTTGAACAATCTGAGGTAAAGTCGACTCCTACTTGTGATTTTTTTATCTCCGTTCTTCCTCTTTGTAATGAAATTTGTTGTGATTGTCTCCTTTCTAGGGCCAGCTAACTTTCGAACAATCAACGTTCAAACCTTTGGCAGCAGCATGCTAGCTCCTCAGAGGATTTGCAAGCCCCTAAACTCGCTACCATGGATGAACCCTGAGACTTTACTACTTCAGGGCGTACTCAGAAACTCTTTGTTATATGAAATGCTTTAGATTACTGATGGAAAATGCTGAATGGCAAATTATGCTGCTGATGGGTACACTTCTGCAAGTAGCAAGTAGTCTGTACATGTCATTGAAATGCAGTGATTGATGTTAAGCACAAAGAGAAACCCTAAAATTGTTTTTAGGCAAACACTTGAGCATTCATGACTAATTTAACTCTTTTCATAACATGTTCTTTTACCATAAAGTGTTTATTCCTTAGTTGTATTAACATTAGTATTTGCTGTGTCAATCTGTTTCTGCTGCAAACAGATTTTTGTAATTAATCTGTGGCTGCGAAATGTCGCTCATTACAGCTGCTTGATGAACTTGGCACAGTCTATTTTCAAACTTTAAAAAAAAAAAAAACATTTAATTACATTGAATTAATTTGGCACGAAACAGACTTCAGTGAGTGTGTGTGTGTCTCACAGTCAGTTGATTGCAGTTTTACGCCTGATTTTATTCAAAACTTCAAGCAAGCACCGGAGGTCACCTTGTTTTTCCAGAGCGGTTTTGGAAAACAGGGCTTTTGATTCGACCCCAAAAAGTTTATCGTGTGCTGTTTGTGTTTATGTTTTGATGGTGGAAACCCTCCTCCGATACAGACTTTGAAGATAGGCCAGCAGTGTAGAACTTGATGTTGAAAAAGAAACCCCTTGAAAAATCCCACAGGAATATCAAGAGTAGTCCTGGAACAGGGAATATTCTTCCACCGGGTTTTAAGTCGGTCTGCATTTAGATGAAAAACACTGTCACAAACAATACATCTGATGTCTTTTTTCAAAAGACAGAAAAAATAAAAGATACCTTGATTTAAATTGCAATTCAGTCTATCTCATGTAGTTCTATGCGCCGAGATTGGATTCGGTTATATAGGTAGAGTCGGTCGCAGAGAAGGGAAGGAGCAGAGGAACATATAGGGTTCTTAATGGGGGTGCATGTTGCATTAATGTGCAGCGAGCTAGCCCAGTGGTGAGTATCAGGAGACCTCCTACCTGCATGGAGACAGAGCCAAAAACAGAGCCATGCACTCAAGGGGGGAGCGGCTCTGAAGTCTGAGATTGATGATAGTTGGGGTGTGTGTGTGCATGAGTGTGTGTGAAAGCTGGGAAGTTATTTAGAATATTTTGTATCTGTTTACGTGCATTTGCTGTGTATTACAGGCTGCAGAAACCCATGATGCGAGGCTTGTAAAGCGCCGTGTGGATCTGTGTGTGATATCAGTGGTAAATGCTTACAGAAACAGACACGTTCCACAAACCTGTGCACAAATGTGCACTCCATTCCCCCGATCCCACACCTCCTTTCTATATTTTTGTGTCATTTAATTTCCCTTCACTCGTTACCTCGGGATCCCCGCTGATTCCCTATGGTTTCTCGGCTGGCCCCTGGCCCCCAGGTTCCCTAACTGAATCTTGTGTTGTTCAGCTGTCTGGGGGCCCACCTGCCGTAACGTAAATAATTCATTGAATTCCTATGCTTTGGCAGAGAGGTGATAATGCCTTTCTGGGTCTGTCTCATCCCCGAGGAGCAATGCAGCACCGAGCAGAGTATCAAGCAGCGTGTGAGGGAAGTTTGCGTAACCTTTTGATAAGCATGTACCAAAGCAAACACACCAGAGAAGCTTTGTGTGTGGGTGAATCTGTGCATGCAGGCAGCCCACAATATGACTGTGATTATGATGAAATGTTGTGACGTTAGGAAAGCAAGTGAGAAACTAATGACAAGGAAAAGCCTCAAGAATAATTACATGATGCAGTCTTAGTTTAGTACATTCACATAATGTATTAAACTCACCCAACCCACTACTCACAAGCAAAAGAGCAAAATTGAGCTGCTGCATCAAAAGGAGATTTTTTTCTTCATTTTACTATAATGTTTCCTTATTTCAAATGCACTAGCAGCCCTTAACTCGATGCATCAAAACAGGCCTGAGCTATAACACGACTAACATCATGTTTAACAGCCGGGATGAAGCTCTTATCCTGGTAAACAATGTTTGCTTGTCTCCAAACAAATCTTCTCATTTAAACCCCCCAAAAAATAATTCAGCATCATCCATCTTCTGGAAAATGGGCTGCGATTACTTTCTTTGCAGGCACTGACTTCCTCATAGCCTGGTTACAGACATCATTACTCTGCTGTAACTGACAATGAGATAATGGCTGTAGAAGTTACACAAAATGAGAGAAACATCTAATCATAAGCACCTCTGTGGAGGGTAACTAATGGTCTTTCAATTCATCCACTTGTACTCAACCAGTCTGACTGAGGAATGGTGGGGTCCAAAAACAAACCTATACCTACAAATAACTGCTTATCTGATTGTAGATTTTTGCAGTACATGTGACAAAATGTAATTATATAACTTAAAAAATGTCTTTATAACTTGCATGAAAACCTGTTTTGTAAATTGTGGAGGCCTTGCAAACAATCAAAAACCACTGCATGCAGTGATGAAAAGCCTCAGAAGTTCATGTTTCAGACAGGATAAGCAGCACCAACCAAAGGGTGGAGCTCCTAAGCCAAGCTGGTAGCACGGATACAAGGGCTAGAAACAAAGTTAAATATTTTAAAACATAATTGCCCACTACTTATCTGAAGCTAGGAACTAACAAGTTCTTCAAAACAGAAAATTATTTAAAAAAAGCTTTGCGATTAATGTTATTTTCGGAAAGGCAGGTTCATTCTCAAAGTGCTTTATCTCTCTGTTGTAATCCAAATAGATCTGTATTGTGTGTATGTATACTGGCTGATGACTATAGTTGTATGCTTAATTTAGAAATCTCTTGTTAGTCTGCAGCTATGTATTTTTGACATCCTAAAGGGAAAAATAAGAGACAAATTGCTGCAGATGCAACTAAACTGATGAATTTCTGTGCAGCTAAAAGATCTTTTGGTTCACAATGAGAAAATATAGCATCTGCTACATAAGGCATGTTTAAATGCCATGAAAATGCAACAAGTAGGCCATTATTTTGCTGATTTCACATCTTATTCTGATGACTTTGCAACAGCTTGTGTGCAGCCTAATGCAATGAATACAACTAGATATACCTCACTATTCTGTCTGAGGAGTTTTCCTTTTTAAAAATAAAACATGGAGAACATTACTCCTGGTTATAAACACACAAAGTCTGCAAAGAAAACAAATAAAAAGCCATCATACAAAACACGGTTACAGTACAAGTCAAAACTTAAGACACTTTACTTAAGAAAAACTGACATTTAAAAAAAAAAAAAAAAAAAAGAGTATCAACACCAGCTTGAAACTGGTAAAATAAAAATAACGTTTATGAATAGGGCACAAAACCATGAAAATAACTCAAATCCGTTTTCAGTATTTAATTCTTTTAAAGTACTAATTTGTAGTGTAGACAATTTTGCCCACCATTTCTCTAAGCCAGCTTATTGAAGTCATCATCACCTAAAGCCTTTTTAACAGTCTTGAACAGGTTCCCCCCTCAGTTCAGCCAGGATTGATTCAAGCAGTCTCCTCTGAACAGAAGATGCTGAGATGCAGCTGCTGGTGATTTCTGAGGTGAGTAAATCTTCTGAACTCCTCTGTAGCAGGGCTATCTCTTGGTCTTCTATTCCTTGGGCAGTTCTCATGAAAGCCTGTTTCACTACAGCTAAGATTGTTTGTGCAACTTTACTCAAAGAAACTTTCATAGTTCTCCAAACTTTCAGGACTGACTGACCTTTATGAAGTATTGATAGACCTTCTTTTATCTTGACTTTGTAGAGTGGTTCTTGTTATGATGAATAGGGCCACTTGCTGTTTACCAACATGAATCTAAAGTAAAACTAAAACCAGTATCATGAAGAAGGTATAGAATTACACCAATCAACTAAAAACAATCATAGTACATTTTATTTATATAGCATTTTTCACAAATTTAAAATTCTTTTAAATTTTTTCTTTCCTTTCAAGGCGATGACCTCAATTCTCCGTCTGAGGTGACTGGGTCAAACCTGACCTTTACATTTCCCTAAAAGAAGGGGAATACCTGAAGTGGCAGTATGGAAAACAAAGGGTGATCAGGTCAAGGGATGCAACTGTGATTGGGCCAAACAGTTACCATGGAAATCAGCACTTTTGGCATATTTTACTTAAAATTCTGCAGCAGGAAATAATTAGGCGAGTATAAGATGACTTGAATTGTTCTTTGATAATTTATCATTATTATAATTTGTCTTTGTAGGAATGGCAAACTTTATTGAGGTCTCAGAACTCGAATCATTGGAGTTAATGATTGTCTATAATCATCATTAGCAAAAGCCAGGAGATCCAAATGTCAAAGTTTGATAAATAAACCATGTCCCAATAATCAGCAGCAAAGGAAAATGTATGTAACTGACAAATCAGACGGCAAAAAGAAGCTATTAAAGGCCTCCTTCCACTGAAAACCCGTATAACTTGCTCCTTCTGAAATACGGAGGGTTTCCCCTTGTTTACTTACACATGCTGACTTGCTAGCGTTGCGTTCCCCCCAGTCGGCTGTGCTTCCTCATCACAGAAACAATACGAAGAGAAGAGCGAATCGGGAACAGCCTTGCCCTTCTACGTCACATTGCAAATAGCGTATCCCACGTGGGGTTTCTATCTGTCCATTGGAAGGCAGGTAACCCTCCACTACACACTAGAAGTAAAGACGGCACGACTGTAGCTTCGGAGTTGAGAAGCTAATTAGCTAACTGTTTGTTAGCATGGCGGAACAAACTTGTTTGTCGGCTCTATTTCCTGTCTGTAGCGAAATAAGAACGGAGGGCGGAGCTTCCTTCATACACTGATGGGAGCCAGCCAATCAGACGGAAATTCATGAGAAGGACCCGGAAAAGCCTGCCGTTGGACCACAAGCCTCTCTTCTAGTATACAAATACAGCTGGATACAAAGCAACCAGAAGGTTTTTTTAAACAGAAACGATGCAGAATGCATTCAATAATAATGGAGAACACAGAAATATTAATGAAATGACCATGGAAGTACAACTTTAAAACATATTGCGGTTGCTGTTAACTGGAGGTCAACACTTACATTCAGGGTTAAATTGACATCTGGGTGATCGTGAGAATTGCTGTTAGATTACAAATCAGAAATCACGTTTGACTGCAGTGACACTAAACAACTTATGGAGAAGTTTTTAGAAGCTTCATCATTTCTCACCACAATATGCAGAGGCTTGCAAAGTGCATGTCTTGACAGCCCTGATGCATTTTGGACGAAGGCTATGTTGCTTTAGGCTGCATATTTATTAGTTGAGGGAAGAGTGATTCATAAAAAGCAAATACAAACAAATTGTGGAGTTAAACATCACATTGTCAGAAGGAGTAGAGGATGATGTTCACATCTTAGGCTTTCATGTGAGGTGCATTAAGGTGTTGTTACAGCCTCCAAAACCTCCTTGACCTATACAACACTGAAAATCAATGGCTGGTTGTGAAAGAGCAGGGTCCTCGTTTATAAGGCTTGCTTATAAACGAGCAAGCCGTGCGTACAAAACGCACCTTGGAAGTGCGTACACAACTTCTTACGCAAGAGTTGGGATTTATAAAAAAAACAACTACTCTGCATTAAGTCAGTAGGAATCACCAGCTACGCTACACTATAATTAACAAGCTGTAACACATTTTAGAAGATGAATATAATGGAAAGCGAAGCTGGGAGGCCAGTCCAGCATCCAGATCCTGTACCGATGCTTTCCAGCCATTACACCGTGTGACTGAGGAGGGAAGACGTCTCCGGTCATCAGACCTGGTGCTGGGAGGAGCGGCTTGACAGCACCTGTAGGTGTGGCTGCTATTCAGCGATGCTGGAGGCAGTCTGCTGTCAGGAGGTCCACATGGACCAGGTCATGCATGGAGCATTTTTTACAACAATTTGGACTACACGTATGGATTATTGGTTCCCTGTGTAAGCTTGCGGCTAACCGGCTAACGAGTTAGCTCGTGAGCTAGCCGTGCCAAATAATTAGCCTTTAAAAAATGAGACGATAACAACTTACATGGTTCTAGTCAAGTTTTAAATAGTTCCCGTTTATAAAGACGAGGATGGAGGGAAGGATGCATCTTTAGAAGCAGCTGGGGGATATCTGATGACCGGAGACGTCCTCATATAACCGAGCAGCAGCTGTCTGTCCATACAGTAGCTGTATGACCGATCTGATTCAGCAGCAATGGTTGAAAAAGAATATTCCAGAGGACATGATTGCACTTTCATCAGTTAGAAGTCTCAAGAGCTCCAGTAAACAGACGCTCTAGACAGAAGAGCGGGCTCCTACTGCTACCCGGTAAGTCCAACCTGCTGTTTGATCCTCTTCAAAATAAAATTCTGGATCTGGAGGAAACTTAAATAAACTAACACTGTACTAACAAGCTTTTAAACATTAACTGGCAATACAGTTTGAAGGCTGAGTCATTACTGTTTGTCTGTAATACTGGAAAAGGAACTTAAAAGCTGCTATGACACCACTGTTCAATGTTACATGAGCTGAGAACGTTCTCTGGCAGACATCACATTCGGTTTTGGCCACAGTCTGGTCAGATGTGCTGAAATGCAGCTATGTTTTCTAATCACTTATCTATGTAGCTGCGCCAGCTTTTGTTACATAGATCATCATGAAGAATGTTTTGATCTATAAAACATGGCAAAAAATGTCAAAAACGTGTTATTTGCACTTTTGCCTACACACATTTTGGAGACAATTGTGACAAGGTGAGAACCATTTGTTCATGGAAAGAGCACAAAGCCATGCAGCGGCAGCCATGCGTAATACGGCACAATTGATGCACTTGCTCTTCTTGAAGACCATGCCAATGGACGGATCTGACTGGAGAGGGTGTTCCAAGATCAGGAAGATTTCCTGGCTTATGACTGGTTAGTGCACACGACTTTTAATAAGGAGACTTGGGATCGAGCCTTGTCCAAGCTCCCCTTATGTCTTGTCGCTCTCAAACATTTAATTCCCCCTTCATATCAAATTATCACTGACTTTATAGGAATTCAAACAAGCAGTGTTATTTATGCTGCGCAGGTGAGCTGAAACTATAAGAACCTTTCAAATAAATATAAAGGTCCGTAAGCAAACTTATATGTTAAATCAACATTTCATCAGTTTTCTCACTATCATATACCTCTACCCAATGATCATCAGGGTAATACATTTAGATTCTGACAAGGTGCGCTGCAATCAGACCGATTGATCTAAGCATATTAATACAGAGGACAATCATGTGTAATGCTGCGCATGGATGCATCGGTGCTGCTGGAGGACCTACAGATGGGAGAATTAGAAGGGAACGCGTTTTCAGGGATCACCAGGAGTTCCTGGCCTAATGATGATGACTGGCTAATAAACAGATTTACAGCGCTGTTGTCTATGAACCGGACCCAGATAGACCGCTCCGCCAAAACCGTGCCCACCCCCACGCATCAGCTGCTGCTGACCACAGTGCGCTCCATCATGGAGCCATCAACCTCACCAAAAACTGGCGGAGGTGTTTAGATCTGACACGCCGTTTCCTCCACAGTTCCACAGTGCGACTTCTGGAACAGATCATCAACGTCATCATTCAACGTCACAACAACTTTATAATTGTTAGGGTTTAAAATTTCATAATTCTATAAATCTGAATATTTTGGGGCGTAAGTAAAATAATGGTTTTGGCCATACGAACACTTTTAAGAAGGATCCTACGCACAGTTTTATAAATGAGACCCCGGAACTGTGATACTTGCCAAGCAGTGTTACTGACTATGCAACTTTTGTTTTGGGTCCTTGTTCTCTTTCATGTTAATATGAAACTTCAAAAGATGTTGTTGAAAGCTAATAATAGCTTAAAATATTAAACTCTACTTTCTGCCTGTCAACTCATCTTGTATTTTTCAGAGCTAAAACTTCATGTTTGACATCATCAGATGTAGTTATTTTACTATCTCAAGTAAAGTTTCATTAGAAATGACACTGGATCGCAGTTTTTCTGGAAGAAAGCTAAATTTTGACAATGGGTGCCCAAACTTTTGGGCACAACTGTAGCTTTAAACAATGATGAAAGCATCTACATTTTCCATAGAATGTCTTTTTCACACTTAGACAGCTATAGAAAGAAATAAGTTTGGGCAAGAAAAAAAAGAAATAAAAAGATGTTAAACTTTTTTTTGTCTGCCACAGGGCTGAAGATGTATTCTATAGAACAGAGACCATATCGTCTTTCCCATCTCAGCTCACACAAAAACATCCCCGACACCCAACCCTACGATAGTGAGCCTGCATCCTTTGTGGCACCACGCGCATACGCTTTCATGGGTACACACATGCAACGCTAGACGATTTTCATCAGCAGTTTCTGATTAACGAGCCCCAGCATCAAAGATGACAGAAGCTATAGTCCCATCAAAACTTTATTTTTTCGTATTTTAACCTAATCAATGTTTTCTAAGCGTGTGATCCGAAGGCGTGTACGCGGTTTTGTTCCAGATATGAGACCCAGCAGGGTGCCTGTGTTAACAAAGCAAGAGAAAGAAACCACACGGGGAAAAGAGATCGAGACAAAGATTGGTGTTGATATGAAAGGAACAAGACGCGACTCAACAATACAGAACTGATCAATGAGCTCCTAGAGTGATGCATGTTGGGAACATGGCAGTGTTTTTGCTTGTAGCACATCTTTGCTTCACCCAGGTGCAATAGGTACCTAAAGGTTTCTATTTTTCCCTTTTCTCTCTCCATCAGACTCATCCTTTGCTCTTTTTTTCCTTCCAGCACACCACAAGCTCCCTAATCCTCTCTCTTTGCAAATTTACCCTCCAGTATTTTCATTAGTTATTAAAAGCTGTCAGGCCAAGGTTGGCCTTCACTCCATCATCCCCAGGAGTTCCCACATTTGGTGCAGTCCTGAGGAGAGTCGGCATAACACACACCATCTATTAAGCACAAAGTATGTGGGAGAATTCTGCAGAATATTCACTCAGTCTCACTCCGTGCCTTTTATAAATTATCATATTACTAAAGAGGCCCATTTGCTATGTATGGTTTGTTGCCTGGGAGCTCGTCTTAATAGCCGTCTATAAAGCAAGAGGGGGGCTTTGGACTCTGATGTATGCTGGCCAGAGCCCACTGTCAGTGGTGGACCAGGCCATCATTTATCAGTTTTTTTTAAGCGATCTCCAGATGGGGAATATTAACAAGCATATTTGGTGCAGCTAAAGTCTATAACAATCTTAGCGCCGTACTTTGCTGACACAATGTAGAAAGGTGGGTTGAAGTGAGGGGTGGTGGTGGGGCGGTTGAGTCGAGGATTGGTATTCAAGATCTTGAGTGGATGAGTGGAGAAAATATCCACACAATATGCCTCAGTCAATTAGCGTGTGCCATGTTGCAGCGCTGCGGCCATACATCATCTGAGAGGGTTTAAATCGAAAAAGTGACGCTGGCAAAGTGATGACATTTTCAGTCAGCTGAAAATGCACTCTCTTTCACAATGTTCCACCAAATAAATCCTCTGTATTGTCAAGATATAAAATTCCATTAATGTATTATTCAATGCTATGCTTTTTTTTTTTTTTTTTAGTTGTTTTTCTATTATTCATGAGAGCTATTCATACAAAGTTCAGTACATAGTTTCACACAGGGCATTAAATACAACCTTTAAGTATAAACTCATTACTAAAAGCCCCACGGGAAATGATAAACACCCTCAGAAGTATTATTGTAAGAGCGCATTCAAGTACAAATTACACAGCATTTTAAAACTAGGGGTTTTCTCAGAAAAACGAACAACAGGATGAATGGAAGACTTTTATAACAAGTGACATCAGCAAGCAAATACACAGAAAAACAAACTATTTAGATTTTATAAGTCAGCTTTTCCAAATACAGCTTTCCATGAAATACATTAGTCTTGGACAAACTGCTGCTGCTAACTTAAATTGAGCTTTTGCCTTCAGTGTTTAGAACTGCATTATTCTGAAGGCTATTTAGCTTCAATCAAGACACAAAGCAGATCACTGAACTATTTTTTACCATGTGAAATGACTTTTCAACCACCTTTAGTTTAATGTGCTGCGTAACAATTATCCCCATGTATACTGAGTCTCATAATGCAATACAATGAACTGTACAAAGACTATTTGCTTTCTAATCTTGGCAAAATACAAGTTTAAAAAGTTCAAAGCAAAATGTTGTGTACACTAAATTCCCATCCTTTAGTGGTATAACACATACAGAAAATACATATGTAATACTGAGAGAAATGAACCACTTCAAGGTATACAACATTTCAGCATTTTGAGCAGATAAAATAGTTTTTTGCACCTTCAAAGAGACTATAGATGATGAGTTCCTTTAAGCATGAATGAAATATTTATGAATTCATACCACCGTAATTTCCCTTGTGGAGTATTCTATATTAATATTTCACATGCACACTAAAATTTTGTTTAAATATGTTAATTGGGTATCATATGTTAAAAAGAAAATTGCATTTTCACACATTCCCAGGAATCTGAAGACTCAAAGGAAGTTAGAAAATCTGTACTGGTGATCCTAGAAGGCTGTTTATTACTGGACTAAATAAGAGAAAGGGAAAAAGAAAAAAGAAAAAAAGAAAAAAAAAATCAACCAAGTAAAAAATTATATCAACACAGAAAATACAACCAGCAGCTGTAGTTTTTAGAAATCCAATGTTCTTTCAATCAGATACTTAAAAGTATTTCAACTTCATCTGGAAATATAAGTGAGTTTTACATAATGCTGTTATATATGATTGGCTCAGAGTTTATTTATTCTACAAAAACCACTGAAAAAGTTTACTTAATAAATACAGTCATGATTTTTTTTTCCTGTGTATTATTCACATTATACTGTATACAAGTTGTTTAAGTTTTTGTCTAATTTGAACATTCTTGAAGGAAATATGAATCAGTTTGCAGAACTATCCAATGAAAATAAAATATAGTGAATCAAAAATATATATATATTTTTGATATGTTCTGTCCAAAAAGCAGAGGTATCAGTGCTTGTAAAATGTGATGCATTTTCTTATAGTATGTCACTACACAGCTAATTCTGCCTGCCCAGAATAAAGCAACATGTACAACCACTGAACAGACTACAGATTAGAGTTATCCAGTTCCTCTTACAGATGATATTTAACCATTTCAGAGTTAAAATGATTTTTTTTTAGGAAACAAAAATACATCATATGCAGAATAAAATGTAAAATAAGCAGTCTATAAAAAGCCAACATTTAAATTCACATCTCATCATATGTTTTTGCCTGATATTAGACTTTTCCTAAAGTAATTTTCAACTTGGTGGCCTGTCCAGTGTGTACCCCGCCTCTCGTCTGATAATAGCGACCCCTGCAACCCTGAACTGGATAAGCAGTACAGAAAATGAATGAATGAACTTTCAACTTGTTCTTTGTTGAGAAAAAAATTGTTTTACACCTTAACTAATTTCATTAGTTTTGCTAATAGATATGTATTCTTTACATGCCAAATCAGGAGATTGCGTCATTAAATGCAGAACGCTACATTGATACACTGAATACAGCCTTATTATAACTTGCCTGTTTGTCAAAATAAATCCATGTAGGTGTAAAATTCCAGCACATTACATATTGATATAAGTTGTTTACAAAAAAAGTTCAAACTTCCTCCAAAATGAACTTTAAATATCATTCATCAAGAGAGTTTCTCTGATAATAAACAACAAGATGGGAAAAATGTGAAAACGTTTACCTCTTGCTTGCTTGCCTCCAGATTTGTAATCTTATGTACACAATTTTTTCCAGTTTTTTATGTTGTATATGTATGAGCAAGCATTTGGAAAGCACAAACTCTGCAAATAGAAGAGAAGACAGAAACAACTGGTGTTATTTTGTTCTATCTGGTTGAGTTGTTGAGCCGAGTGTCACCGAACACAAATGTTTGGTACGCTGAAGTCTTCTCCGACAACAGTAGGCTCGGCTCAAATTAAAAAGAGAACACTAGTGAGGCCATGTGTTACAGTCGCTGGGGCTCCCACAACTGTAGGAATCTGTTCTGGATTTATTGGTTTCAATTTCACACCTCTCCTCTTTTAATGCCTGCTGTTTCGCTCTGCTCCTCAACTCCTGTGCGCGCTCCTCTGCTTCTTCTCACCAGCCTGCTGCAGAGTTACAAAAGTCTTCTCTTCTTAGTTCTGCTGATTTCTGCTTTATTTTCTCCCTCTTGAATACTTCCTTTGGTATTATCATTTTCCTTCTGCTATCTCTCTTTCTTTAAGTATCCTCACCAATTTCTCCTTTTCCTGCAGACAGCATTGCCTTTATTATTATTTTTACACGACTCTTATCATAAAATGCATTCAAGGTAAATATAAAGTTCCAGTATTGGATAAACAAATTAAATGTCATGTTTATTTCCAAACTAGGTCATATAAATGAATACTAATGCACCCGCCTCCAATTTACTCTCCATGTCATCATTTCAATGTCAAACAACCACCTGTTTCTAGACCTGTGTTTTATTTAAAGCACACTCATTTTTTTGTAACTATTATTATGAATTCCAGGCTGTAGACTTGCCTCCTGTCGCAGTTAGTCCCTTTTCCTTCTCTCGTTGGACTTTCCAGCCGCCCTCCGTCTACTGGAGAGTCTGTTGTCCCACCACAGAGGCAGAATGACCCGCAGGCTGTGAATTTAAACGAGGCTGAGAGCTGGGCAGGCTTGGGCTGCACCCAGCCATATGGCTAAATCTCTGATAGAGGGATGAAGAGGTGGGAAGGAGAAGCAGGGGAAGAGGGTGAGAATGAAGGAACGGGACAGAGTGGATGAGGGAGGCTTACAGTACAAGGGAAGAAGAATAAAAGTAGGGATACAACTGACAACAGAGCAACTAGGGTGGCTAAAAAAAGTGCCTCTTTCATCTAAAAGGTGCACAGTGAGGAGGAAATTACTGAGCTTTAATCTGGTGCAGGATGCAAGATGGAGGAGGGAGAAAATGATGGTCGCAGGTGCACACAAGGACTCACCTGGCAGGAGAGTGTGAGCTGAAGAGAGGAAGAGAGAAATGGAAAAGAAAAGAGAGAAAGATTGATGCCAGCTCAGTCAAGCAAGGAAAAAAGGAGAAAGATCTCGACCAACTTTGGCTGAAAAAAGAGGGGAGGATGTTCAAATAGCCTTCAGCTTTTTCAAAAAAGAATATAATTCATATGAAATATAGTGAGCTAAATTACAGGAATCTGAGGATAGTACATTAAACAAAACAGCCTCAAATTTTTAACATCCATGCAATCAACAAAGAACAATGGAAAACTCACTTGCTGTGTTTTAGTCAGTTCATAGTCAGCTTTACTTTTGCTTTATCTTAGCTGATCTGACATAGCTACTTGTTTTCAAAATCTATTTTAATCTTTTATATATATATGTCGTTTATATTTTTTACATTGATTTTCTCCTTTTTGCAAATTTAAGTGTTGTGTTTTTTCCATAGTTATTTTTTCACCCATGTTCATTTACAAGCTAGTCCTTTGCCTTTTACTGTAGTTGAATTTTATGTATATTTTTCGGGTAAATTTTATGGTGATACCTTTGTTTTCTTTTCTTTTCTTTTTTTTTTCAATAAAAACAAATAACATGAAGGGTAATTTAGGATATTTATAAATAAGACACAGCAGCTAAGTAGGGGGATAGCTTGACTAATTAGTAGCACCATAAAGCTTCCACAGTTGTTTACTGACATTAAGACAATTATTCTGTGCAATTTTATGCTAATTATGCAAATCGGGCATTATCTATCAAAGCATCAAATCATTTGCATTTTTCCAGAGAAAAAATGTGAACATTGGTTAAAGCCAAGTGCAATTTTATTTAGCTATTGTGTGGAAATCTCAAGGTTTCTGAGAGGGCATGTGAATAACACTGCACATTTTCAGAACTTTATAAACTCCATGAAAATAATAAGAAAAAAACATGTTTTTTTTAGGTTTGACTGATTGATCAATCTCTCTCTCTCTCTCTCTCTCTCTCTCTTATATATATATATATATATATATATATATATATAGTGATTGGCACCATCTGATTGGTGTTTGTAGCAGAACCGGAAGAAATAAAATTAGACTTGCATCTTAGAGTCTGTTGCCACGGTGCTGTTAGTATTTCAAGTCTATGTAAAGATACTCAGATTAAACAGTTTCTATTATGCAAAATGTCTTAGAAATTCCTCTTGATAACACTCAACCATCAACAGCAATTCATAAAAAGATGAACAAAAAAAAGACCTAAAATTAAAAAGAATATTTAAAACATCCATTTTAACAAACACTACAGTCTACAGAATGATGGATGTGACGGTAAAGAATTGGAAGACCTGGCAGAGGCTAAAAAAAAACTTGATAAAGAAGGAAAAACCGCAAAAGAAGCAATTTTCTTAGAGAACAGAACAAAAACGGAGATGGGTGAGTAGACAATTCTATAGAGGCAATGATACATGGAGTACGGAGGGCCACATGGAAGGAGGAGGGCAGGAGAGACAGGGGAATCTAAGAGAGGACAGGAAACGGGGCGAGAGACAAGACATACTGGCCTGGTACAGGCCGGCTGTGGAGGCTGGGTGTTGGACTAGTCCCGGCGGGCCCAGGGGTGCAGTCGGACAGAGGGAGGGGAACGAAGAAACAGAGATCAATTCTGTCAGAACTGGGTTCATACCCCCGGGGCCACAGAACAGGGCTGGCCCAGGGAGAGAGTGAAGGGAAGAGCAGTTGTGCTATTTATACCATTTTAGTCTGAACTTAACTGTTATGAGGAAAAGAAAGTCAGGATACTCTATGCAAACGGGAGACAAAGTAGATATTAGAACGTGTTTGAACATCAGTGCACAAGAAAGATCTGTGTATGCATATTTGCTCTCATAAATCAGTCAACAAAGGGTTGCTTCCTCAAGACAGATGCACACTGAGCACTGAGCATCCTTTTGTCATTGCAGGGGAGAGTCATACACCCAACGGAACAACGGAGGCAAGACAGAGACAAAGACAGAGAGAAAGAACGAGGCAGCCTTGCCTTGTCCCCAGCATCGGGGGAAATCTCCAACTCCAAGGTTAATTAAGCACTGGAAATGAGATCAAGAAGCTTTCCCTTTCCGACTCATTAACCAATTACAACGCTTCTTCAAAACAGTTCAGCACTCATCTCAGAGTGCAGAATAATTGTCTGTCAATGCAGATCAAAATTCAAATCACGCGATAAAGCAACATTAGCTTCGGCAACGGCCAGGGGCGTGAGCGTCGATGTCCAAACAATGGGCGCAAATTAGTCCAGACTTTAACCAACAATACCTTTCAGTGTTGTACACGACACTGTTTGGAAATCCAAACAAAAACTGACATTATTAAATAACACGAGTGAATTCATTCAAAGTTACCACTGGAGAAGTATTGCTGTTGTTTTTAGCAGGGAAAACTTCTAATATCATGAGAGTTGAGCTCTTGTTGTTATTCGCTATCTTTAAGTAAAAAAACAGACTTTTTAAAGTCAAATTACTTCTTCGGGCGTTTTTTTTTTCTAAATCAAGCTCTATTTAAACCTACAATTTTATTCATGTAAGTGTGTACCTCCATCAACCCCTTTTCCAAATCAATTCAATACATAATCCACACCTGAAAATTCAAACCCAAAATTCTTATATTCAGAGGAGTAATGAATTCCATCAATTTATGCAGAGTTGGACTTTCAGTTTCTCACACGTTTTCCAAAAATCTGATCAAACCTGCTCCCATAAAAACCAACAAGAATCAAACTAAGCCTTCATATTAACGACAAGTCTGTGGGTGGTGATCATGTCATCACCCAACATGTTATTTTATAGAAAACCCATTTGCTAAATGATGTCCAGGGATGTACGCTACAGTCATATGGCACCACAGTTATTTAAGGCCCACTCCGGCAGCTTTCAGCCCAGATCAATAGTACAGATGCAATCTATCACAGACACAGGGCGTTTTACCAACACGCGCTGCGCTACTGACAAGGTCACTTCAAGACTTTCTTATTTAAAGGATCATAGATCAGGCCTCCAGTCTGATCACCACCACGCTCGACCTGCACGTTACACTCACTGAACACCAGGGTGCAACAGCAAAAAAAAAAAAAAAAAAAGACCAGGCTACTGATTAGTCAAGACTGGTGTCCTGCTTTTACAAAAGTAGTGTAAAATGTTTTGATTTATTCCTTTATGAGCTGAGACACTGATATAGTTGCAAACAGGTATAGGTGATCAAATTTTTGTACAAACAGGTACACATTTGGCTGTTTATAGTGTAGGAAATGCAACACATTTTTACAGTATATACAGTATGTTTAACTGTATTTGATGAACATCTGCAGCTCTGTCATAATTCAACGTGTTTAATTAGTTTAAAATAGCAAGCAAATGGATTAAAAGCTTTGCATACAGAGTGTTGATCTGTAGAATATTACGGTATGTTTTTGCTTAATGGTAAATGGTTTTGTACTGTAAATTTAAATGTCTACATTAACAAGGTCTGTAATTTTCACAGAATGTTACAGTAAATTTTAAAGTTTTACCCAGTTTTGACTTTACACTTTTTTCCCGCTAATTTGAGAAGGTCCCGTCTGTGGATGCAGGATGAGGCAGAGTTGGATATTAGGCGGGGTCAGACGTCTGACTGTGCCCACATTACCATTTTCAGCAGGTTATTCTAACCCTTCCCCCATCCCTAAGCCCTAACCCTAACTGCACTATCTCGCCAAGCCCATCGGATGTCCAGCGCCGCCTAATATATGTCTCCTGCAGGCCGCAGGCGGGGATACTTGACTAATTTTTACGATGTGAAAAGAAATCACAGTAAAATACTGTGTATTTACATAGTTTACCTGTAAAAATTACATTTGGATACTTTCAATCTATCTACAGAAATCTGGCGTATTTACAAAGGTGATGAACAATTTTTAAATCTACAGTATTTCACTGTTGCTATTTTACTTTTTTTTTTTTTTTACTGTATTTTTTACCTTCATTTTTACAGTGTATCAATACTGACAATTACCACAATATGAGCTAAATAGTTAACAGTCTTGGGGACACTCTTTACTAAGAGTTGAAAAAGGGGACAATAGCAGTACGGCAGCATCATTTTCAGTGGTTAGAAAAAGAAAAACAAATTTGTAAGGGGCAAAGCTTTGTAAGTAACAGTGAACTCATTTACATATTCTCCTTGAATACTGCAGTCTGGAAGGAGTACAGCCATGAATACATGAGCAACAGAGCCAGATACAAACATCAGTATGTGTAAATTCAGAGACCAGCCTTTTGGTAAAAAAAAATTAAACTGGAAATAATGTCAAAATTGTGCTGCAACAACAGTGAAGCTTATTAGGAACTTAAGATTAATCTCCTGCTTTCTCACACAGGACTGAGCTGAATAACTGGATGTTTTTATTATTAGCGGACAGATGGAAGGAAGTCTTACGCAGCATACAGAGATACGGTCTAGACATTGTAGTGAGCTTTACACTGACCGGATTATTCTAAAAGCAAAGTAGCGGGCTGGAGGGATTAATATATTTCTCCTACACTGTCCAGCACTGAGGGACATTTTTATGTGGTTTTCTTAACAATGTTGATATAAAATGCTGACCGATTGTGATTTATTTTGAAAGGATTCCCAGAAACTGCAAATGCAGGTTGTCTTTGCAAACTACCTTACCTTATTAAACAACCAAATTACTCACAATTCTCCAGCCTGTATGCACACAAAGACAATAATTAAAGGGCCGTCTTGGTAGCTCTGGATCTCAAACTTTCACCCATGCACCGGAGTCCTGAAATGCTCTAAAGATCTTCCAAAGTGGTGACATGTGATAGATGCAAAGATCCACAACAGTTATTTTCCTCTCTGGCCCCTCGTACAATCTCTGCATCATCAGCAGATAAAAAAATTAACAAACGGGTCAAATATTTCACAGCTTTTGAGGCTGCCGTGCACATGATTGTGTGTGTGTTGGTATGTCCTTTTCTGCTGACCTGTGTGTTGTTTTCCTTTCACTCTTCACTATTCTGGATATGAACAGATGAATGCAGTACCCATATCAACAAAAAAAGCTACATCTTTTATTCTTTACACATTGTAAAGAAAACACACAACCCCCAGCATAATTTCTCTCTCACCTGCTGCCTCGCAGACTGCCGTTTCTCCACCGTCCTGCCCTTGAATTTCCAGTCAGGGGAGAACTTCTTCAGCAGAAAGCATCCCACTATGATGCAGTTGCATAAACAAGGAATGTGGAAAAAGGCCAGACCAAATAGTACAGACCTTCTCCTGAAAATCTCCGTTGAAAATGACTTAAAAAGAGAAGAAAACTCAGATATTCTTCAATCGTAAAGGGCAAGCTACTCACTGCTTACTGTTTGTGCATTATTATAAATTAATATTTTTTTTAGCAGGTTTTGTTGATTATTCTAATTGCATATCCACATTTAACTGTTTAGATTTAACAGCTTTGTCCCCTCCAAGTTAAAAAAAAAAAAGAAATAGTTAATGCTTCATTAGATTAACATTATTTCCATGCATCACTCGGTTATTGCCTTGAAGGAGTCGAGCCATAAAATAATTATACATTTTCTTTATAGACACCATCTGGGCAAAATTCTATTGGATTAAGTGGAAATCTCATTTCCCAGCAAAATTGCACTTTCTGAGCTCTTGCTCCATCTACAAACAACTTTTGCACTTGATCAGCCTTTTCAGAAATTAAAAAGAATAACTAGATCTATTTGGCAAAGAGACACTAACTTTTGTGCTTGCATAATATCTTATTTAGTTTGCAGTGTGTAATACTTTGTTTGTGTTTTTTAAGCGTCCCCAGCAGCATCAGTGTGTGACACGCAGAATAAATGGAAGAAGCGAGAATTTTACAATGACTGCTATTGTATAACCTCATTTAACAATGAGGTTTGCCATACATGATTTATAGATTCCAAATGTACGAGAATGGGCAGATGGACTGTGCTGTGCTCCATTTTGTTATTCAGAGTAAAAAAAAAAAAAAGTCATGCATGAGTAAAAAAGGATGTGGATTTAAATAAAAGAGGATAAAAAAAAACCTGCAAGGTAAAAGGGCAAGAGATGGACTAGATAAATTCACTGTCGCCTCTTGCACACACCTCTCTCCTGTTGTTCATTTGTCTCAATTAGTGAATGTCCATTCAGGTTGTACAGTCGGTAAATTTATCCCACCCAGCCATCTATTTCCTTTACCTTTTCTATTTTTCCTCTCCCTACCTCCTTCTTTGTTCATTTAGTCTTATTTATAAGTTAAGTGACATAAATGTCTGACATTGCCTGACTGCATTTAGTGAGACATGTGCAACAAAGGAAATACTCTGATTACTGAATCAAAGAAATTCTGGAAGGTTTTCTGACTGTGAGGTGAAACTATCAGGGTGTGAATGAGGACTCTGTATGAAATGGCAGTCTGCCACATTTTTACTGCTAATATCAAACTCACCTTGATATTCCACCAAATCTGAACAGCTGACATTGAAACAAATTGACACAGCTGACCTGGAACAAGAGCACAAAGTCGTCTCTTAGCATGCAGAGGGACGCAGCCTTCAGTGTCCCATCGATATTTGCATTTTGCACAGTTTGCGGCTGTAAAAAGTAATGTTTGATCCCAGCTCGGTGACGCCTTTGATGGCTGCAGCTGAGGCGTAGGGAGTGACCATTAAAACAGTAAATTAGTTGGTCATGTGAATATGAAGGAGGTCTTCATTTTGGCTATTTTTCCATAAGATTTATGGGTGGGTTTGTTAGTTAAAGTTTGAAACGTGTGCAGTTGGCGAATAATGTCCTGCTGCTTGTTCTCTGCCTCCATCTCAGCCCTTTTCTCTGTAATGAAAAACAGAAGCAGCTGCAGCTGGGTGGTCAACTGTTGTCCTTCACAACCCAGTGACCAGCAAACCAATCACGTGCATTACTTCATCAAGGCTTGGACAGCGCGCATACAGGAAAACTGTACTTTTGACTATTCAGAGAGAGCGTTACAGAAAAATCCAGCAATCAACAATGGAGCTAAATTGGGGTGACTGTTAATAAATACAGCTTAAAGCGGTACATATCTGGCCTTCAAAATATGTGTTTGATTCATTTTGATGCCACACTGACATACATTGTACATTCCTGCCAGTAACTGGGTATCAACACATTGGTGGTTTCAAATGCACCGTGGCTGATTCATCAAATAAATGCAAGCTGTCAAAGTGGAAAAACAATGTGGTCCATTTTTTTTTCTGGTTGCAAAACTGGTAGACGTGACATGTCCAATGTAGGACCGTGGATGCCCCACACAAAGATGTAGATTCAGTTTATTTGAAAACAGTGTCCTATCAAAATCACCGAGGACACAAGTCTGCAGTCTTAGTTCTCAAGCGAGCCATTTTGTATTTTTGACAAACAGCTTGAATTTGCTATTTAACATTGTTCCAACTATTTGTCTTTTGCAGGAATGTAAGCCTAGTTCTTTTTGTGCATCTTTGCAAAGACCGGAGGAGATTGCCCTCTGGTCAAGGTTTACTGCCCTTGTAACGCTGAACCACAAGAGAGTGATTCGCCAAAACTGACTGCCATGATCATAATGCAATGACCAAACAGAAATAAAATGATGAGGGCTGCTACTCTCGCTCAAGAGTCCCAAAGTCCCACTTCACATAGGCAACAAAAGCTTGTTCACTTCATTTCTATATCTCCGGTGCCTGGCTGACCGAGGCAAAGTGATGCATTCAAAACATACAAAGTGTATTCCCCCAGGAGAGTCAGCTCCGCCACCCACTCTGAAATCCGACAGAAAATTCAGCTAGGTTTGCCACTAAACTTATTATGAAGACTGACACTATTCCAGCCATTTATTTATAGACACCTTGAGAATGAGAGGCCATGTTTTCTCTCTTTGTCCGTCTCCCATTTTCCAACTAAATGCCGACAGGGGAAAAGCTTGCAGTCAGCCGCCAACTACCAACCACATTTTGTTTGTATTTCCAGTCTGTTAGTGTGTTTTTCTGGTGGAATAGCTGTGTTTACAGCACGACTTAAAAAAAAAAAAAAACTATAGGGGAACAGGGTTTATCCAGGGTTGTCTATTTGTGTGTCTCACTTTCCTGGAAAAAAACATTGATGACACTAATACTAAGAGAGACAGGAATCCTAATCATCATTTTACTCTTTGTTCTTGCCAGTATGAGGTACCTTGTGGCTCGTTTCTATTCATCTCAAATGGGCTGGAGGAAAATAGATCTATTCAAGCAAAATGGCGACCCCGGTCCTCACATATAAATGCCAGCACCCGCTAAAGGCAATCATTTAACCTTGTGAAAAATAATAAAATCAGCAGACAGCAATTTTAATTTTGTGTGAATTTGCCGAGGGTTACTTTCTTGTCTCTCTTGCAACTTAAGCAGTTGTAAGTTTGCTCACAATGAGATGACCTATTTGGAGGGAGGAAATTGTAACTTTACCCTATGTACTTCAACAGGTGTCATAACATTTCATTATTCTAGCCATGAAATAGGTGTAAATGAGATACGGTAAACATAATTACCCCCCTAGGCTAAATGTGAATTGGATGTCTCCAATGTGGAATGTAGTATGTTTATGTATGTGATGCAGGGTTTCACCCGGCCCCCCACTGTAGATGATTACCACACCTCTTGCTGCATTTCCCCATCTCTAACACACCATCATAGTCTCAATAGCAAACACCATTTTACTGTCTGCATGTGAGTTAAGTGCAATAACAGTTATCAATATTTCATGGTGTCTGTCAGGGTGGTTCTCGGCATGTACAGAGACAGGTTTGTGTGTCCCTGCATGAATCTGATGGCCTTGGGTAGTTTCTCACACCATTTAAGTTTAAACATAGCTGTCACTATGTGAAAGCAAAGGAGTCAGAGAGCTTATTATATGTCAGATAGAAGAACTACAAGTATAATCTTCAATTAGAATAATTGTTTTACATTCAACACTACAAATTTCCCTACATACTGTACGTGCACACAGTTTAGTTTCAAGCTGTGCTGAAAGTATGGCCTTCAAAGCATTTCAAATTATTTCCTTGTGTTTCCAGCTGGTCCAAGACTGACTTATGTTTTAGACACAAACTGCCGCTAAAGAAATCAAAGCATGAGACAATCTTTAGTGAAAAACTTAGGTTTGGATAACAGCAGATTAACTGTGCGAGACTCCTACATCAAGTCTGAAGAACTTGTAAAATTTGTGGGGGCCTGAGAGAAGATTAGAAATATGAGAAAATTAGTGAATGCAGCCGTTTCTCCGAAATTACTCATACTAACCATTTAAGAATGAATCTGTTTGATGGAAAAAAGTGACTTAAATGAGTGATGACATACTGTAGCAGTATAAACTATTTCATGTAGTTGATATTGCTGTACATGTCAATTCTCCTAAGAAAAAACACTTTTTTTTTTTACAGTAATTTACAGTAATGATATGATCTGCCTGGAGACCATTGACTTAATTTTTGATTGGCTACACCTTATTTAGAGAAACTAGGTCAACATCTCGGTAGCTAGCATTGATATTGTAATCTAATTGTAGAATATGAATAACGTTAAGTGATAATGTACGTAGAATAACAAGCTGCTGTCTGATGCAACCGATTTTGAACAAAGACACAAAGCTGACAAACTATAAAAAAAAAAACGGGACTTTGATACTTGCTCTTGACATTCGCATGGCCACATCAGTGAGCAACAGATCATATTATACCCCCAAAACTCCAGAAACGTGAAATTTGATGTCATGGCACCTTTAAAAAACACTGTATATGTGTAAAACAATAAGTTTACTATAACTGAGTATAGATATACTAAAATTCTCATACGGAAGATTTTAAATCCTGTTTTCAAAACTCGGGGAAATGTGTCCTTTCAGGCTGTAGCTTCCACATTGTGGAACAACTTGCTTCTGTCCCTCCGTATGGTCGACTGTGTGGTCAGTTTTAAAAGGCAATTAAAATTGACCACATAGTGCAAAGAAAGCCTTTGCATAGTGGGTTTATCACTTTTAAAATTTACTGTATGTAATTTATACTCCTGTTTTATCATACTTATTTTATGGACAGCACATTGTAATTTTTATCTGTGAAAAGCGCTTTATAAATACATTTTACTTACTTCAATAAAGGTAACTTGCAGAGGCATGGGCGGAAATAATTATAAGTAAATAAAGAATAGAAGCATGTTTGATAGAAAATTAAGTTAATATTTTACAGGGATTTTTAAAGTTACCATGGGTCTGTGTGACAAATATGATTATCAATCTGAATAAACTCCCTCGATAAAAATACTGATTTGCAGGTCTGATGCAAAATGTCCCCCTCCTACCTTTTTGGGGTTTTTTTGTCTCATTTCTCCCTGAAATATTTCTTTGATACAATGCCCTCGTGAGATGAGTGTCCATGGGTGAGTGTCAGACTGGAGACATTTCTAAGTAACAGAGTAGGAGGCCTCAGAGTGTATCTAATATAAAAGTGTGGCTGGCAGTCTTCTAACATTCATTGCATGTGTGTGTATGGCCTCGGGAGTGAATGGCATATACGTGCATCGGAAGCACCTCTACAGTATATAAATCTTGTATCCAAGGTCATATCTTCAGAATATCAGAGGTGCTTGTTTGGCTGTATCCGATTCTCCAAGGCTGAATAAACCACTGTCATGAAAAACTCCTTCCTTGAACATTACATGTCTCCCGTGTTTTTCTTGAGTGCTCCGACTACACAAAAACTTCCAGAAAATACTGGTGCAACCACCGTAAGCTTTCAAACAGTGCCGAGTACAATACAAAATACTGACTTCCGTCACAATTTCTTCAGAATACAAACTACTGCCAGTGTTATACGTCCATTTTAAGCTGGTAAACTCCTCACAAATAAGCTGATCCATCCATTTTATACTCATTATCCACAACTGGATTGCAGAATGCAACAATCTGAGTAGATATTCCCAGACCTATCGCTTCCAAGCCTCCTACCACAGGATCCGTCAAGACATTGCCAAGTCATTCAAGAGATATAATCTCTTTAGTGGGTCCTGAGTCTGTCCTTACGTCTCCTCCCAATAGGACATGTCTGAAATACCTCCTCTGGAAGGCGTCCAGATGGCATCCTGACCAGATGCCTGAACCATCTCAACTAGTTCCTGAGCACCAGGACAACTCTGAATCCTTGACGACCAATTTACTCACCCCATCCCTGGAAGGGTTCAGCAAGTCTTAAGGGGAAGCTCATTTCAGCCACTTATATTCACATATTTATTTTTATTGTCATTACAATAAAAAAGGAAAGGGTTTAAATAGTCTGTAGGGCACTTTCTAAATCCAGAGGAGACAGCCTTCTCACTTTTAGCTGCTAAAATATGGAATGAGCTCCCGCTGCAGGTTAAAAAAGGGCTCTTTTTTCTTGTTGTTTATAGAACTTGGTTTACAACCCACTTTTATTCATTCCTTTCAATCAAACGTGAGTTGTCATCTGTTTTAAAGCTTTTACCTTTTTCTTTTTACTTCTATTTTAGATTTTTAATGTATAGTTCTGCGTGTCTTGTACAGCACTTATGTCAGGTGTTATGTTGTTTCTAAAGTGCTTTAGAAATAAAATGGTATGGTTACCAAAAGCTAATAACTCTAGGTAATGTCTGGAACATAAATGAACTGGTAACTCTACAGCTTTGCCTTTTCGCTCAGCTTTCTTTTCACTACAGCAAACCAGCAGTACCCATGTGACCTTGGCAGATTAAAAAAATAGGAAGATGATTGGTTGTTAAAAAGTGAATGTCATTTTTTTTTAACATACACATGATAAAAATGAGTCTCAGGCAGCCCTCCCTGGCACAGTCACTGCCTTTCCTCTCCTCCTCTCCCATCCTTCCCGTTCTGATCCCTGTTATCTATTTGATTGACCAAACCCTTTAATCACATAGCTATCTAGAGGATGGAAATGGAAGTGGCTAGATAATTAGCTGCTAGATAATGAATGCCTTTTTTTCCAACTGCGATCCTCTTCTCCCTCGTTCACTGGTCATTCCTGAAACAAGTTTATAGTTAATTGACTATTCATCACATGCCATCTGATGCTTGCTGTGAGTTGCTTCTGCCAGCACTCCTCTTTCACCTCTCTGAATACAGATACACAAGCACACGAAGATGGGAAAGAGACGGGATCAGAGTGAACATTAATGCACAAATACATGGTTGTAAGCACCAGCATAATCAGACACCACATAGGCCATCACGTCTACATTCAGCTTGAATGTAGCCTCTCAATTGTTCATTTTAAAACCGTCATTGTGTAATAAAAATCAGAGGGGGAAAAAAGCAAAGCAACATGGCACATGTGGATGTATGTGACCTTGTCACATATTTAAAGCACAGATGTAAAAATCCAATCATGCAGATGTCAAACCTGTATGTTGTGGAACGATTTATGCCTTTTGGACAAAAGAATGAATAAAATCAGAGAACTCAGTACCCTCTCCATGTCCACCATAGAAAGCTTATTTCATCTTAGGTTTTTTTTTTTTTTTTTGCCTTTACTTAATTGCCTTTATTTCCCTTTAAAGTTTAACTAATTTTTAATGCTCCCTCTGCACCCTGCTGTAATGATTTAATTGTTTAATGTAAAGCACTTTGAGTTGTCTTGTAAATGAAATGTCGTTTTAAAGATAAATTTGCCTTGACCCATCTGTATTTTTTGTATTTGCTGGTTTGAAGACTGGAGAAACCACACAACAAGAACTGTCAGAGCCCTCTAGACTCTTTGATAGGGTCTAATATGTTTTTACATCATACTTAATTGTAGTATTGTCATATGAATCCCGTATTCATTAAATGCTTCTACAGTAAAACACATGGTTTATCACCATTGAGCAATGGTAGCAGAGCTGAATTTATCACTTTGGCTTTTAAAGATATTTGTTCTCCTCTAGTGATGGCATGTTACATCTTGATGGCAGGGTCTACTGTTTCACAGCACAGATGGGATTGTTTGTGTCTGAAAGGAACATGGGGAAGAGTTGAGTTTTCCATTTAAAGATTTTTATCCAGGTCATCAACTGCAATCATTTTCATCTTTATCAGTTAACATCATTTACTGGGTTTAAACCATGCTAGTCTGCTATTTAAATCCAATCCTATGTAAGCATCGGAGTTGATTATGTAAATCTGATTAATTTCATGTGAGCATGTTTATTTTTGGTTTATTTGTGTTGACATGGCTGGTTTATTTTTGGTAGATACTGTATGTACTCCATTTTGCTAAAGTTAAATTAATTTAGTTTAGCTAAAGAAAGTGATTTTAGACGGTTTTCTGACAGTACAACTGAATTTAAGTGTCTTGCATTTAAGCATTTTGTGGTTTTGTATTGATGTTATGTTGGTTTTACGTATATTGTAGTACTTTTTCATGCCACAGTCAATTTTAAGTTTGTTTGAATTAAAAATCAGCGAGAAGGAAAAATATTATTCAGAGACGTTCAAATCTTAATAGCAAAAAAGCCCCTGAAATTTACTGTACTAAATGAATCTTCATTTAAGTAGATTTAAAGGTACAGTGTTTAAGAATTACTGACATCTAGTGGCAAATATGGATATAGCAATAACGCCATATGCAAAGCACTGTTGTCAATGTACGGTGACCGTCAGTGGCCAAAATTCCCCCGGACATAAAGATGTTTTCATCTGTGAGTGGATCCAGTGGTATAAGGTGTAGCTATGACTGTAAAAAAGGAGCCACTTTTGATAACTTTTAAGGCATTGCTTATTCCAAACAGTGCTCTAACTCCCATTAATCAAAGCTGGTACAGCAGTTTTAAAGTTAAGTGGGTTCTCATCTCACATTACAGTGTCCATTTAGGGACATTGTAGTAAAAAAGGTGGCACAAATATGGTGGCCACCGTGTGTGTGGAGCCTCCACAAGTACATATAAATAGCTCATTTTCAGAAAATAAACATTTAACAGCTATTCTAGTGAAACAATTACACATCAATGGAAACACAGTTTTGAATTATAACTAACATTTTTCTGTCATTGACCTTTGATTTTGTTACACACTGCACCTTTAATTGGATATTTTGACTTTTACTTCACAACCTTTTAAAGGTCGACCGGTAGACTGTTCACTTATTGTTACCAAATTTATGCTAATTTGTATTGAACATCCTCTTTGCAACACTTGCAAGTTTAAAGCCCTGTTGCCAGGACTTTTCCCCCAGAGCCATGACAGGACAATAAAATGATTAGAAATGAAATATTGTGTAAAGTTTTTTTTAATCATTTTGGTAAGTAACAGTATTATAAGTATGATGCTGTTAAGTCTTATGATCATTATCAAAAAATAAATCTGGTTTTGTCCTGAAATGTGATCAATAATGGAGAGGATAATTGGTCAACTGAGCCAATCCCAGCAGGCAGGTCCTCAGAAAATCCTAAAAGAAAATCCTTTCTTTTACAAAAGTAAAAAGGCTACCATGATATTTTTATCAGTACTCGTGCTCATTTTTGTCTGTTTATTTAAACTTTTACTTAATTCTGTGTTTAAGTGCCCATACTGTGGCAGACATTTTGTCCAAAGATCCTTAATCAAGACCTGCAGTTTCTGCCGTCAGGCAAAACACAATGACATTCACATTTTCCCCAATTTAAGTTTGCCACATTGTGGAAAGCCATGGGATAAATTGCCTCCTAATCAGGCAGGTGTGCTGTGAGGACTCTGGGCGTCAGAAGGCTTTAGATCATTCCATTTATTACCAAGTTGATTTAATCACCACTGCCCGCTGATTTGATGAATTACTCCAATAAGGCGCTTGGTGAATTGTTAATCTTTGGGCCAAGACAAGGCATTCACAAAGTCTTTTACTACTGCCGCACAGATAAATAATCGTGACCAATAAACGTGAAAGCAACATATGGAGACAGTAAGCTAAAACAAGTGTGAGTTACAATTGTTAGAAACATGTCAAGAAAATATTTTAACTGTACACTGGTGTCATTTAAATTTCAGCGAGGTGTGGTTAATCAGAAACACACCAGGACAGAAGCTCGTTACCTTTATCCGATCATCCAATTTATCACCAGAGCACCCAGCAAAGGACAGCATGTCCAAGGTTTTATGCTCCAAATACACTTTTTTCATGCCTAATTTACACATTCAGATGATTAATGAAACACTGGTTGTTGCCACAAGAGCTCCTGTACCTAAGTGTGCACACATGTGGGTTACGCTCTGGATCTAAAACAACCTACTGAACACATTGAGGGATCATGCGGAGAGAAAGTTGTGTGGGATGGCAGAGTTCGTTCCCATGTGCCCACCTCAACAGCATTAGAGGCACACAGCGCATACAGCAAAACACAATTCATTTATTTGATGTTAAGCTTTGTTTTCTTTGTACAACCTTAGATATTGTACTTTTTTTATGAGCAGAATGTGACAGGTTGACATGATTAATTTTCTATTTGATCTGTGTTTCAGCAAATGTAACTGGATTCACGGGCATTATTTAGAGCAATTAATTATGCATGGGCCTGTTTCCTTTGAAACAATAAATCTGCCCCAGTTTGTTCACATGGGAACTGTTGGGATTTTCTGTTTGTCCTTCTTAATTAGACTGACGCTAATCTTTGCAACTTGCTGTTACTTTAAAATGAGACTATATGTGCTGATTGAAGAATTTTTGAGGATGTCAAAACAAGCGCTCTTCTGTCAAATTAAACAGGTGTTATGCTAAAGCATGAAAACCTGTAAGCCTTGGCACAAACCTGTTACATCTAGTATTTTATTATATCTATCTATTTAGCTATTTATTTCCACTGTGGGCTTTTGTCAGAAGTGACAATGACAGATTTTTTTCAATACTAGAATTTCAAACTCAATACTTTATTCAACTCTGAATATCAGGGAATGATAGGGAAACATAACCAGAGGCATAAGATATTTTTCAACAAACAAGGCTCTCAACTAGCGTTTTGAACTAAACAGTCTAGTACACTGATTTGCTTGATGGGGCTAAATATTAGGTGGATACTTTTTTTTTTTTAACACCTAATCCTGGCACCCTTACCTGTCAACAACTCTTTAGCTCATTAGAATGTCATTGGTATTTTACACAATTTTGTACCCTCTTTTTTGCACCTCTCTTAAATTTTTATACTTTGGTGGTTTAAATTGTTTAAATGTTACTGTACAGCACACAGACTAAATAGATACATTTCAAATTTAAACAATGCTTTAAGTTGGCAACACATTTGAGAGCCATGAAGAGTTAACTTCTGAGTTCTGATGTCGGTTTCAACAGTAATTTGGCAAAAATGCAGATGATAGAGGAGATTATTGCATCATCATGCACAAAAATATGCAGCCAAGTCAGTTGTGGTCATTACAGCCATTAAATACATTGCAGCCTCCTCTTCTTTTATTCTTCACCCCTCAAACATGAGATATACTGTGCAACACTGCCGCCAGTATTTCTGTTGGTACTGCTCTATTTGGCTACACATTTACAAGCTTTCTGAAAACAGTCTCAAATACACACAAAATGAATGCAGAGAGCAGTGGCAAGGCTTTGTCCATATGTGTATTTAACATCAAGCATAAATGAGCTCTTATTTTAAATTTACAAACAAGTTTTAAGGGTTTATTCATATAAAAATGCAAACAAGAATCCAAAAGACTATGGCATGTTGTTTTTCTTACTTGTGTGCAGTGTAAAAACACTGCATTGTGACCTTAAATGCCTGCCCAAATGCCAAGAAAAGAGGCAGAGATATGCAAGTGAAACCCTCTGCAGCAACATGACCGTCAAATTCTAGTTTCCAGATTTTGTTGTGACGTCAAACTGTCCAGGCAACTGCACTATATCCACTGACCTTTTTCAATGTGGACGTTTTTGCATTGCAAGTAACGTGCAACTTGCCATAACTTTCCAGGGCATGGCACTTTTTTATTTCAGGGATGTCTCTGAAAGAAAATGTGCTTTTGGTTGTGAGAACAAGTTGTCCATTTTCATCTCCCCTAAAGCCCCTGCCATGTTGGATCAGTGGATTAATTTTCCCTGGCCAGTGATAGAATTGTGAAAATGCTGGATTTGTTTGTTACTGTACATTTCACAGATGACTGTTTTATGAGGACGGTCCAGTACGGTGCTGGCTTTCCTGGGAGACTAAAGTTGAATTTGAGGCTGTTCCAACACTTACGGGGCAGGAGTCTGAGCCTGTGGCAAGTGAAACTGTTTCAAAAGACTGTGCTGTGTTAGTATCAGGTGTATGAACTGATTTTAGAGCAAACACCAGGGGAATATGGAGTTAAAAAGACAGCATAGGGAGCTAAAAGTACATTTATTTCACTTGGCAACAGAAAATTTCCACTTCTTGCTTTTACAACTGATCAGGAACTAAAGGCGATATCAAACTTAAAAATGTGGCTGTCAAAGGGTGTTTTGTTTTTTTATGCTGATGAGCTGCAGCAACCCAGAAGTTTCTTTACCTCCTCAGCAAACTTCCAGGAATTCAACCAATGAGAAGAAACATTATCCAAATCCTCTCTTTCAAGAGGACATTACCCCCAGAGACAAAGCTCTCCCTCATTTTGCAATAATTACAAACTATTTGGAGTTATGTGTGCAAAGCTTATCGGCTGTAGCGGTATCCAAGATTAATAAGTAAAAATTACCATGCCAGGTCCACTTTAATCAATTCCCACATAACATCTGATTAGCAGCTACTAAATGATAGTGCATATATAAAAACTAAAAACAAACATTTTCACTATATTTTTACAAGTCTTGAATGACCTCCATTTAAAGTATTCTCTAATTTACTGTAATTGGGTATATTTGCCAACAGTACAGCTTCGTTGTTCATAAAAATGCAAAAAACTCAGGCTTATCCAGTAATTTACAGAGCAGTGCAGAGGTTGCTCCATAGCAGCGACTGCTGGTGGATTTATTTGTATCTTTGCTCAGTGTAACCTGTTTCTGTATGACTGTAGGTTTAACCGTTTCTATAATGAAACAGCTGACATAGGGGGTACATCATGTGCTCTACGTTCACTCAGCGATGAGATAAAAGAAAAATAAACCTGAACCAGTTAATGACTGCAGTGACTGCACGATCGCACACAATCCCGTGCACAATAAATCATACAATCTGCGTTACAGATTCAGCTTTGTTGTTCAATAGATGAAGCGAAACCAAAAATAAACATCTTAGATAATAATCATCACCCTCATCTAAACATGACTGATAAATTATTCTTTTAGACTGTCAAGATTTAGGTTTCATGGATTAAATGAACAGAAAAATGTTATAAAACCTGTGCATTTAGTGATCTATAGTTTCCATAATATCAGTTTGACTTCATATGCATGCAACACGGTTGAGGTTTAGATAATTCATTGTTCTCATGCCACACAGCCATTTTCTCTTAGACTGAAAATAAATCCAAAGATGTGTTTATAGTTTTAAAGTCACTTACTGTACATTCATTGAGTCGATAATTATGTCAAAATGGTGCAGTTGTGCACTCTAAAGCATGTGTGAGGCTTATAATGTAGCGAAAAGTTAAAAAAAAAGACACTGCTCACTGACATTTTGACCCCGTAGAATATAAAAAGCATCCTCTGAATGCAAATGTTAAAACGATGTGACCTTCTTTTTTTTAGTCATAAGGAAAGAGTAACTATATGCATTTTTAAACATGGACCCAAAACACTTGAGTGACTTTCTTGGACAGCCACACATCCCTGCTTTTACATGGTTCTCAGGCAAATACAGAAACATGCAATCAGCCTCACAGGAGCTTGTCACATGTAAACACATTCACATGTGGGCCCCCATCCTGCTCCATTGTAATCTCCCTCCTTCCCTATTCAGCGCATGAACAAATTTTCCTTGAACTCTCCATAACCTCTAAGTGATACTTAACACAAACAGACACTCACCTTCAGGAACAGGAACACACACCTATACTGTGAGGTGACATGAGTCATACAGGGAAGGGAACATCGACATCATAGAGGTGTGGTGGGGGTCCCTGTTCTCACATCTGCCTCTGTGTTGACCTCTCTCTATGCTTTGAACTCTCAGCAGTGATGCGCACACGTGCGCACACAGACACACACACACCATTACGCCATGCCGCTATCTGGCAAGTGAATCTATTTAAAATCACTGGACATATCCGGCCAAGTTCAGTCAAAGTCGTGAGTTAATATGACACAGCCACACACACTCACATACATACACACGCGTTATTTATCTTCTCTGGACAATTTCAAGAGCAATTAGTCCTGTCCATGCCACCAGGGTTAGGCAGCATATCTGAGGCTCAGAACCAGAGAGAAACACTGCCAGCTAATGATGTTGAGCTGGGTAAGGGGAGCTCATGACTTTGGTGGAGACTCACTTAACACACTTTCTCTCTTGTTTTATTCAAATGCAGGCTGAAGGCTTGTATTCATGCCTAATTGATTCAACTATTCCAGCTGGCTGTTTTCTGTCCTCTGTCAGATCATGTTTACTGTACATGAAGAAAAATCTAAACATTTTGTCTGGCCAGTGGCCTACCACCGAGTTATCCTCATTACACTAAAAACAGGCTCTTGTGAGGCACATTAGTAGAGAAGCCAATAAGATTTAATGCTAATTCTCCAAAAAGCTTGTACTGTATACTGAAGGCACAGGCCTAAATGAACAAACAAAACTTCACTCTTAAGGACTCCAGCAGATTTAGTGATGCTAACTAGTCTAAAGTAACCATTTTAATCTATTTACTTTAATATACAAATCAAATAAACAAATACATTTTACTGATTTTAGTTAATAAAATGTGTTAAAACCAACAATACAGCTAGGGCTGTCCTGATCCAATACTAGCATCAGACATCGGGCTGATGTTGGTCAAAAAATGTGGATACAATCAGATTACGTCAAAAATTGTCGATCCAGGCTCACCGATTCAGGAAACCCATTCCAGCTTTACTTTCAAGCACTTTTTCTGACTGGACCTTAATTTATTTTAAACTATTTTATTTATTATGTTTGTAAGTTTAAAATTCATCACACCCATTGGTAAATAATAAATGGGTCAGTTTTTCCTGTTATGGACTTTTTTTTCATTACCCTTTTAAACCAGGTTTTTAGAGGTGAGGTTCCACTAAACAGAAATACCCAACATTAACCAAGAATAAAATTAATTATCACATCATATGCATAATCTTTGGCCCAAAACACAGCTACTGTAATTATCAATCTCAGGTATCTGCCGATACTTGACCTGTGGCATTGGTATCAGCATTGGAAGTGAAAAAGTGACAGCCACAAATACGGCAAATATTTCACCCGTTTAAAATTCAGATTACAGTGAGGAATGTGGGGCTCTTGACATCTTGATCCAAAACAAACCCTCCAGTAGTTATCTGGCACGTATGGTGGCGGTTTTCCCTGCCAATCTCCAAAGCCTGATTCATTGTCTGTTTTTGACTTAAAGGTAGAGTCCGAAGTCCTCCCACCGTTTCTGTTTGCAAACGGCAGTATTCAACTGAGCGCCCCTCCCTCTCAGGCTAATGGCCGCCTCGTTCTTCAGACTATTCAGTTTCAAGCCTCTCCTTCAGAGCTTAGAAGCAGGTAAAGGCCAAACCAATATTAACCCTGGTTTTCCAACGTGCTCTATCCAAAGCTCTTACCTTTTCTTTGGTGCATGTGTAGTTTTTTTTCCCCTTTGTTTTCCTTTGAGACTTCGAGTGACTGGCGTCTGCTCCAATTATGAGCTTATTTCCACACAGCGTCATGCCCTTAGCTCTGTCAATGGCTGACAATATAAACAGAAATCTCCACCCAGAAAGGCTCCCGACCAGACGAAAACAAAGCTAAAGAGCGAATTACAGGCAGGGTGTTACGTGCCTCATGATTAATACCTGTCTCCTTTCCCCTTTAAATGACACCTCCACCGCTTCCTGCCCGGATTGGCCCATCCTGCCACACACCTCACTCTCGATTGGCCCTTCCTGCCACACACCCTACTCCCCATTGGTCCAGCCCTGGACCAATCCGCTGATGATCCGAGGCCGAGGATATTTAAGCCACCGCCAACCAGAATACGGAAGGCGACTGTGTGCTCCAGTTGGTCTCACTTGGTGTGCTGTGTGACTTTGCCTCTGTTTGGTTCCTCTGCAGTTGCTAGTGTTTTGGTATAGGGTAAGAATAGCTATAGAGCTTCGATTTTGATTTGTTTGATAATTCTCCAATAGTGTTAAAACTATGTGGTTTTGTGTTTAGTTTTCCTCCTTTTGTTCTTATGGTTAAGAGTTAATTTGTTTCAGCCCGCTTGGCTTCGCTTTTTATTAAATTTGATATAGTAGTATTTGATAATTGTTTCAGCCCGTTTGGCTTCGCTTTTTGTTAAATGTAATATAGTATTTGATAAAGTTATCACTGAGCCCTTTTGGCTTCATTTTCTTTTGTAATTTCTCTAGAATAGGTTTAGATAAAAGTAGTTTTGTGTTGGGATAGGTTAAGGAATTTAGTTTGTTTTCTTTGGGTGCATTTGCCACCTCTAGTTATGGTGCTGTTTGGTTTTGGTTTGTTTTCAGCTTTTGCTTTATTGTTTTAAACAGCACCGCTAACCCCAACACAACTTGTTTTATTTTGCAGCTGCTGGTTACCATAACCTGACCCACAAATACAATAAATCTCAGAACTTTATTTATAATATTCTTCCAGTCCCACTCTTTTGTTGTTACCACCCTTTTACCCAGTTCTCTCGAGCCGGGTTGTATCACAGGGGGAGAGGGAGCTGCATTCAAACTCGCCACTGCGCGCGAGTAGAGGCCCAAAGTCGTGGTTGGAGATGGATTTCACTTGCACAAGTCTAACGTTTATTTTCAGGGGGAAAACTTCGGACTCTACCTTTAAATATGACCATTATCTATAAAATGGGCATCATTCCATATTCAAGAAATCACACCAGTGACAAAATACACCCCAGGAAATTTTCTGAATTAATTAAATACTTGTATTTACATGCGTTGACCCCTGCTAGTCACTAGCCAGAATATGGGAAAAATGCATATACTGGGTTCATTTTTCCAGAAATGGACGCTACATGTATGTCCACATGGCTAATAAAAAAAAATAAAAAATAAATCTGTCGTGCACATGTGTTAAATCATGCCTTTTGTGTTGATGTGCAGCATTCATAGGATGTGATGGCAAACCATATGTATGTACTGTAGGCATAGACTGAGAGGAATTACCAAGTGGATAAGATAGTGTACCAGAGCATCTGTGGTGATCCAGTGGGACACACCAACAGTGGATGACAACAACAAAGCCAAGACCCTGTGGAATTTCAAGTCCCAGACAGAAAAGCTGCTGCCATCCAACCAATGAGACAAAGTGGTGACTGACAGGGAGCAGAATAGCTATGCTATGATAGATGTGGCAATCCCAGTTGACTGTCACATCTGAAATAGGGAGCACAAGAAGATAGACAAGTACCAGGAGCTTACAGAACAACTGGAGCAGAGGTGGAACTTGAAGTCAAAAGTGGTCCCAGAGGTAATAAAATCCTCAGGGCTGTGACTCCCAAGCTAGGTGAGTGACTTTGACTTCAACAGTCTGCCCTGTCCTGACAGCGGAAGTCTTAGAAACGGCTGAAACGGAATCGAGTTCCTGTCAAATAACCTCAAATTTATGCCAATTGTGAGAAAGGACATCTGAGCTTCAGTGGTGGACAACAGCAACAGAAATAGTGGGAGAGCTAGCTTCAACTTACAGAGCAAAAGGAGATGAATAAACATGCCTTAGTCTATTTTAATAGAGCTTTGGTTCAAAGAGCATAGCAGTGTTTCTGAATCATATTTGCTCATAGGTTCTCCCAATCATGATAGAGCTGGAACCTGGACATAACTGTGGTGACCGACAGTGAGTAGTAGATTATTTCTGAGCTGATGCAGTGATTTCTATGACAGAATTTTGCACATTTTTACTTCCGTGCTTTATTAGAGCCCAAAGATCATGGACACCCCATACTAATTTCCTTGCACACAAAGATTCTTTGATGACATTATATGAAACAGATGATGTAATATTTTAAATGTTCAGTATTTTATGTCAAAGGACATTATTTCAAATTTGTTTCACAATTCACAGATGCAATTTTTTAGTAGGTTGCTGAACCCCAGCTCATCTTTACATCTAGCAAGCGGTCTTTCCACCATAGCCAAGCAGCAGCATAACAAGGTTTTTCTGGGGGTTTTTTTTCCGAATGGACAGCTAACATTTATAAATCCTGGATGAAACTGTGTATAAACAAGGGAGCAGAGATTCACTGATTTGAATCGGTGTTCTGGGACAGTTGTGTGCGATGCGACTGCACCGGTAGATTCAGTGTGCATCGGATACATATGCCAGCTAAATGCACAATGAACTGTATCTTTGTAAGTGTGTCTGAATCTGTAAAACCAATAGTTACAATGATTATTACATAGTTTGTCTCCTCTGCACCTGGGATTTCGAGGCACCTAGAATGCATCACCAGTATATTTTGGCGTTTTGTTGTTAAAAACATATGTGAGCTGGGGGGTGCAGCTGCAGTTAGTAAACAGCCAACATGGAGGGAAGCGAGACAACAAGTCAAGAGGAGATATTCTGCAAACCACTGAAGAGACACAAAAGTTTGCAGATACCTTAGAGTTTTTGAGAAGGAAGAAGGAAATCTTGACAAGACTTCTGTGATTTGCAAATAATGTCGCACTGCTACACTGTGGTTATCTGCAGAAATTCAGGCTACAGTAATGGAGGGTCAAACATGAAGTGAAAGAGAAGCTCAAGGGTTATACCGTTATTACGGTATACCCCATGTTAAAACCAAACTGGCTCAAGAACCAGCCCTGGAGCAGCACCAGAACTGCTTTATGCCTGCCGCACACAAGAGCTTTCTGCTGAGCTAAAAGTCATTCGAGGCCGTTTGCTCAGCAGATAGTCCCCGCGTGCGCCTGACTTTTGGTGAGTTTTCTGCCTCTTGAGGCCTTGAGGTAAAAATGAAACACGTTTGATATTTTTTGCCTCGCAAGGTCAGGGGTGCCCGCAGAAATTTTTTCTAGGGGTGGCCACAGGGTGGCCAGAGAAAATAGCAGGGTGGCCAAGGGTTATTAAAGGATAAGTTTTGTTTCTTCCAACCTGGACTTTATTTCTGGAATTTATACAGAGTAGCCTACGTGCATTTACTAATCAGTAACATTTCTGAGTCACTCTGACTCCTTTGGACACTATTTATATTAGTTGTAGATCCGCGTATATCCATATAATGGCAGTGAAGGGGGCAGAATGAATGAGCCTCTGACATTATCTGCAGCAAACTTCCTTAATTTCAACAATACACTGTAAAAACTCAAATCTTGCCAAGTATATTTTTCTAATTTCTAATCAAAATATCTCATCACACTCAAAATAAGACAAAACCACCTAAAGAGAAACATTTCAGTGAGATATAGGAACTTGTTTTAAGACAAATGCATCTTATTTCAAGAAAGAAAAGAAAGAAAATTTCACTTGTTCCATTGGCAGAATTTTTTTTTTGGGCTTATTACAAGCAAAATAAAATCTTGTGGGTTTTTTTGTTTGTTTATTTTTTTTTTTTACTTATTTTAAGAGTGGTCAGGACTTTTTTTTTTACTTGTAATAAGCAGTTCAGTGTGTGTGTCGCAAACAAATGACTTCACAAAACTTCACTATGACGACCTCACTCACACTGAACACCAGAGCTGTTCAATTGTAATATGAACAAACTAAATGGGGGTAGTGTGGTGTCGGCCCAATGAGGGTAAGTAAGTGTTGATGTGAAAGGGGCATTAGAAACTGGTCGGGGCAGTTCTGGGTGGCACCTTCCAAGATGAATTTGCATAAGAAAGGCTGAGTTGATTAGGCGTAACAGACCTGTGGGGGACTACAGTAAAACACCAATGGCAGAAAGTGGTAGGTCTAGTGTAATATCTTTATTCATTTTATTTTTATTAGCCTATAAACATTTTGACAAATATAAGCAAAGCCTGCTGCACCATATTAATAGTACATAGAAAATTGATATGAATGAAAAAAATCTCATTTTTGCAGGGGTGGCCAGTGGGGTGGCCAGCTCTTTGTTCAGGGGGGCACTGGCCACCCCTTGGGGGCGTCCCTGCGCAAGGTGAAAAACTCAGCATCTGCGCTCAACTTTAGCTCTGCTGAGGCCAGAAGATCACGCAACCAATCAAAACGCGTCCGCAGAACACATGATTTCAACATGGCAGCCCTCTGTTATCACATTGGAAGACTTGACTGATATTTTGCCAAAAGATCCAAAGACTGAAGGCAGAAAAGTTTCGTGGACCTCTTAGTTAGAAACTGAATTCTGTTATTGTATTTACTTTTCATTTATTTTGTTAATTTACTAAGTAAATTGTATGCGACATACTGTACTATAGTATAACCAAACCAGTTGGTGGCGGTAGTGCACCTTTGAGTTCGCCAACCGCCATTAAACTCGAAAGAAGTCGTCGTCATGTAAGAAAAATGAATGAAACTTAGACAGAGACGATATTTGGATGGATGTTTTTGAAGCCCGATGAAAGTGTTTTGAAGTATGCTTAAGTTGAGCATACATGGTGAGTTTTTCACCTCGCGAAGTACAAAATTTTGAATGCGTTTGATTTTAACCTCAAGGCCTCTTGAGGCAGAAAACTCACCAAAAATCAGGCGCACACGGCAACTATCTGCTGAGCAAATGGCCTCGAATGACTTTTAGCTCAGCAGAAAGCTCTTGTGTGCAAGAGTACCTTCCATCAGCTACAATGACCGACAAGGATGTCGCCATACATCCAATCCATACAGGAAGTCTCAAGCAGAAGTTAGTTAAACACCGCTAAGAGTATCTATCTGCGGCTTGCAAACAGATGCGTATGGTGTACTCGGGTGGTTAGGGTTAGGGGAAGGGTCAGGGTTAGGGCTAAATTTTAGCAAGTTACATTTAGAAGAAACTTCCGTAGTACAGTAAGACTCAGACTCAGAAGACTTTGTCATTGTACCTGCGTCCCTGTGCAATGAAACGAGACTCTCCCTCTCTAAAGTGCTCTTTTATTACCGTTGTTTAAACTGGTTGGGATTCCTTGACCCTGTCCTAACATTTTTCAGATTTATTGTTACTTAAAACTCAAGATTAACTAATATTTGTTATTAAACATTAAAATATGCAGTAATATTCTTTGTTCCATTGTGAATAGTACATTACTTTATGAGCTTTGCAAATGACTGCAGCCTTATTTTGTTTTTATACACCACTCCCTTTAAGAACTGTGATTATAAATATCTTCAATAAAATATCTACAAAAGAAATCACACCGTTTTACTGTAGACAGGACCCATCTGTACACAACCCAGTTCAGCAGGAACTTTTCTTTGACAGTAATGCAGAGTAGTAAAAATAAATAAATGAATAATTATCAATCTTTAATTAATAATACAAAAATTATCTAAAATGTTACACAAACTATCAATTATAAATCTAATGAGGGAGTACATATAATTAGTTTTCATGTGACTGATGCCCCACCAGAGACCAGGCACGACATTATTCACTAGAGGGCCTGAAAGCTCAGCTTTCAATTACTTGTTCTGTACACTTCCCCTGATCCACTGCATGTTTACTGTATCTGCAGTCTGTCAAAGGCAACCATCGCTTATTTGGCACCACCTGAGAGAGTCCTCTGCTAAAAACATACTATAATTTACATACTAATTGAAGCGGCATGACAGGGGTGACAGACACCTCACCCCTTAGCAGGGGACACCAGATTTAGACCACAGGAAGGAGCCGAGAAAAGTCTGCTCCTCTTTCCGGCATGTACACACAACGTTGTTCAAGATGAACAGCGATGATGGTTGCCACTTGTTGTGTCGCATCACTCACCTACCAGCTACAGATGACTCGGTACACGCAGAGCACCGTGGCTGTTTGTAAAACGAGCCGACAAGAAGGATGAAGAAGTCAGAGGAGGAAAAAAGGCCAGGCGGCTAAACACTTGGTGAAAAAAAAAAAAAAAAAAAAGGGAAGTGAGAGTCGCAACAGCATGAACCCAGAGGAACTTATGGGATCGGCAGGCAGATCAGTGGCTTTCCCCCGGTGGCAGATTACACAGAATACACACAATGAGAGACAGGAATATGGCAGCGACTCACTTTTTCTCCCCTAATTATCAGACGCCATATTGGCTCTCTTCAGGAAAGAGAGGAGGTAATTTTGTTTCTGAGTCCTTTTGGGAAATTAATTCATTTTACTAAAGTGACTTGGTAATTACAGTGACATCAAGGTTAATTGCCAAATCTGTATTGCTTTGGTGCCGTCAACGTCACAGAAATCTGTTCTCTAAACACTCGCCAGCAGACAACAGACTGCACGAGAAACACAGACACATGCACACATGCCCTGGCTGGGCTGCGTGTCCTTTATGTGTTGACAAAAGCTTTCCATGAGCAAACAAACCCAAACATACACTCGGAAACAAATGCCAAACAAATGCATAGGAATTGGAGATGCATAATAAGAGGGAAAAAGACAGTAAACAAAAAGGTCAAAAGACTGAATAATAATCCCATTTTTAGACGATGCACCACGGGTGCGATATCACTTTAAGAGACAGCTATTTTCATAATGAAGTCTATTATCAGCTGATGACAAGCCGCTCTCTGATGATGAGCTTAGTGCACAGCTGACTGTTTGCAGAGGGTTGGCCATAAATTCACACAGCAAAGTTTATTAAAACAACGCAAAGTCACCGGGGTGAAACCTCCGTAATCATTATTACCAAACAGAATTCATTTATTCTCTGAGGACCAAATCAACAATAAGAGCCATCGTCCTCGTTAACGAACCGGAATAAGGTGCCAACTCCGGCTGTTATGAAACGTGTTTATTGAAAGTTTGCGGAACGCCCAAGCACAGCATGCTCCACAAATATAAGTGCTGATTTGCAATCTTCTTACCCTTTTATCCTTGAATAATTTGAATGAAATTATTTTTCCTAATGTTGGTGGCCCTGTGCTGCCGCACCCTCCATCTACGTACACTTTGATGTCTTCTTTAATATGTGTGGGTTTTTTGGGTTAGTTTCTATTTTTTGCAGAGCTGCTCCAACTGTTTCCTCTAGACAATATCACCAGTTACCACATCAGTGCATAAATCAGGGGGGGGAAATGAAGGTAAAAACAAAAACATTACTCTATCCACAAGTCTGAGTCTCTCTCATGCATGCATCAGACATCCTGCCACAAACTCTGACACTTTCATGTCTGGGAAATAACTACACTAGAGGAACTGAGTATAGCTTGGTTTTCACAACCCTTACAATGTGCAAGATCCTGGCCATGACATGATTTTAAAACATTTTAAATAGTTTCAAAGACTTAAGGGTTATCCACAGGGATTTGTAGTTCCCAACAAAATGTCCAGAATTGCTGTCCTCATGCCTTTCTGTTGCCATGATTCCATTTTATAGACAATTATCAAAAAAATGATCATGTAACAATTTTTGCCACACAAAAATTGAACATGTTGTGAATTATATGGCATATTCAAACCACAACCAGTTGCTTTCTGAGGGTTTTAGGGACTGATAAAACAAACCTTCAGGTGCTTTTTCTCTGGCTGAAATAACAGCAGTCAGAAGAAGAATGAAAAGTTATGTAACTGGTCAAATAAACCTCTGGTTTTGGGACTAAGAGTCGCTCCTGAGTATAAGTCAATCAAAAAATGCATCATGAACAGGGAAAAAAAAAAAAACATATATAAGTCGCACCGCACCATAAGTCGTATTTATTTATTCACAATAGGGTGATTTTTGGATTTTTCATATCCTGCTTGTTACTACTAAAAATGACCCAATCAGTTCAATTCCAAAGTTAATGTCTGTAAATGATCATAAACATCATAACTAAGAAGGATAAACATGTTTTTTGAGAATTTGTTCTACCGCACAGCCAGATGTCCAAAATGAACTCCTCTCACTGAGATGAGGCTATTTTGGGACTTTTGCCCTTGGAGCAGAATATAGTTGTCACAAGCCTAGAGCGTCCTCTTTTGACATTAGACAGTAATATTTACTCCTTGGCTCGTGTCAGTCACTATGAATTGATGCTTAAAAATATGTGAAATTGTATATATTTTCATATATAAGCCATAAGTCGCACAAGCCACAAAACTATGAAAAAAGTGCAACTTATAGTCCAGAAAATACGGTACTGTCATGACATGTCTTTGTGTGTCGGCGTGGTGTTTGAATACCAACATCAAGAAACATGTTAATGTGGCCAGTTGTTTGTTGTTTTAAATAGTTTTTACATGCAGTTTTTGTGCTGGGAGGGTCCAGTCTTCCACTTATACACATCAACAATCCCCGTGCAGAAATTTAGATTCACATCTATCAAGTCCTCATTAAATTTTGGGAGAAGGGTGTTACCTAGACAACTGGATGAGCTATATGTCAACTTTTAAGCAATAAAAGTGAGGCCAGCAAGGTAAATTAAAATGGCAAAAGCTAGTTGGGAAAAAAGTGAAAATATATTTCCTTAAAAAGAGCCTGCAGTGGTGATATTTATTTTCAATTTGATTAAGTAAAACCCTCCATTTTTTATTTAATTGATGCTATAAAAACACAGTCCAACCTCTTCAGGGGTCACCACTACTGACTGAAACCTAAACGGTTCAACTTTGAGCATCAAAGATGCACATTCAGACTGACAAGTTGTGTTTCCATTAAACTACACTAAAGAACTGCATTCCTATGGTAGATTTAATGGCGTGTTCAGGATGCTTTTGCAAAGTAAAATTTGCAAAACATCAATTTCTGTGCTGAGTAGGAGAAGTTTGTCCAACTGATGACCATAAGAGAGACTGATGGCAGCACATTTCAAACTTTTAACTGCTTCAGTTCATCATGTGGTCCGCATGTCTGATCCATACCCTACAAGGTAAATGAAGCAGTTCTCATGGTTTGCTGTTGGTAACAAGGACTGGGGGGTCCCTGAAGCAATACATATCTCCAAGGGCTTTTCATTTTTTTGCTTTACTTTCAAAGTACATACAGTACAGAAAAGCTGTAATTACGCAACAGCTAGCTGGCGGTTGTTAAATTAGTTAAAATCATGTTTTAATACCCTGCTGGATATAGATTTCGCTGAGTCATCATCAGTTTATACAAGTAGCATTTTGTGCCTCTTTTTGTCTGCAAATGTACGTCAATCAGCATACCTACATGGTTGGTTGCCCTCATGCTGGGAGAGAGCTTGTGCCAGTGGTTCTAATAACAACTCTGAGAACTCAGTCTATAAATGACCGATTGTGGTTCCTGCAGTGCAGATATCGTCCTCAAAATTATTCATTGCCTCCAATTAAAGATGGAAAAAAAAAAATCAGCTGTCAGTGAAATAAGTTAAAATTGACAAAAGTAATAAATAAAAATTCTATGAAAATCGTGACACTGATTTTTAATTGTGGTTTGAAAAAAAAATATTAAAAACAAACAAAAAATAAAACAAGTAAGCAAGCATGATGGGGTTCTGAAACTAAAATTTTGTTGAGCAACACTTTGAGGCAATCACTGCAATCCGGTTTTTTCTCTAAAGTTTGAAAAGATTTCTACACCTATTGACAGGTATTTTAGTCCATTGTTCATGGAAAAAGGTGTTCTAACGTGTCTCGGACAGTTTTGTTTATTTGTTTTTTCTTATCATTATTTACAACCACAATTCAAAAGCAATATTTCATTTCACTAAATTACAATTTTGTAAATTTTTATTTATTATTAGTTTCTTTACTTTCTTGTCATTTGAATTACTATTGTGAATTTAGCATTTTCTTTAATTGGAGGGTATACAGTAATTTTGACGATGACTGTAGATTCAGCCTGTGATCTTTGTGAGAGAGGGGGTGAGAACAATGGTGTTGCTGGCAAGAAACTCTCACTGTGACATGAAAAAATATGTTCAAGACTCATCATATTAAGATGACAAGTTGAGGCCTTTTATATTTCATATAACCAAATGTGTATTTACTGCAAAAGTGTTCTTGGACATTTTAAACAGTCAAACTGCAGAGACAGACCGAACCATTTTCCAAACATGAGAATGGTCTTTGACTGTACTGGATGTTTTTGTGTGTTTGTGATGTATCATTCATTCTTTCACTCATTAAAAGTCAATGTATTTGTAAAATGCATGCACTCAAGACCGCTTTTAATTTCTGTCATCACTGCAAACTACTTACTGCTTTCTTCTTTCCAGCTGAGCACATGCACATTAACATTCATGGGGCATGTGGGGAGCACATCTATCCTTCATCTTCTTAATCTTATGAAACAAAGGCTAGTGGTCGTAAATTGTCCCAGCACATCACAATTCTTTCATCTGAATAACAAACATTGTATTAAAGTAGCTGGTTAGACTAAGGAGTAATTGGCTGTTTGCCCACCAGCCGGTGCTTACAGAAAGCTCTGCATGCCAGTGGTAGTGCACTTGGTTGGTGCCAAGAAACAACTTAAATATGTTGGGGTTAATGGAAGCTCAAAACATCCAGATATAAGACTCCATCCCCATGTCACTGCAGAACGTGTTTGTGCATATGGTTTCTCTATTGTAACAACAGGTGCTGCATCAGCCAGACAGGATGTTCTAGGACGCTTTGGGAATCCCCTAGGCCTCAGTCTCCCGCTGTCTGCTACAGCTGCCAACAAGCTGGCTTACAAAAGAATATACTGACCAGACAGTGACAGAAGTTTCCACTGTGAAAAAGAAAACCCAGTGGTGTCAAAAAGTCATATTGATGCTGAGTTTTCATACAAATGGAAAGAACTTAAATGCCTCAACACAACAAACACATTTTAAAATAAATAAAAGGCATCTAGATAGGAATGCGAATAAATCATGGCTGGATCTTACAATACTTGGCAGGGACTGGGACAGTTAATCCATATGGAGTCCAGTTTGGCATCTAGAGTACAGCGTCATGCATCATTATGAGCAGAAATTTGGTAAAAAATGTTAATGGGTGTTTAGTAACTTCTTGGATTCTTAGATATCAACATACAATATCCTCTCATATTGCATTTCTGTAATGGGAAAGGGCAGAATTTAAGCTCAAAGGGTAAAGATTAGTTTGAAGCTGCTGCTGTTGATGTCCGTGTTGGCAGTGGAGCTAAAGAACTGGCTTGAACTAGAGCAACATATGCCAGACTCCGAGTAGACATCTTTGCCAAATAAGATTACCTCTTTGACAAATTAGGCAGTAATAGAAGCCTCATTTCTTTCTGTGATCATGTCAATGTACATGACAGACTACACAATTGGTGCTTAGAGGTAGTCTATCGTTCATCCTATGTTTCACATTGCCTTGTGTGTGAACAAACAGCTCTGGGATGTTTTTGGGGAATGTCACAAACACGATGAGTGATTTCACAAAACAGGAGAGAATGAACATTATTGGCTGTATGATAGCTTTATTTTTCAAGTTGCAGTATTTTCATCCAGAATTCATGTAGATATACTCGCCCAATTTGGTCTGAAAGTACAGTTTTTATTTGAGTTTGGCATCAAAAGGCAGTGTGATGAAAGATAACATGGAAAGATGATGCAACAACATACAAACTTGAAGATAAGGTTCTGTGTTCATCATTAAATAATCCTGATTTCTGCTCAAATAGTTAAATTTTGAGGTAAAGCAGTCCACTGTGTGTAAATATTGTCTTTATGAATAAGAATACTGTAGTTTAACCAGATATCATGATGAATTTTCCAAATAAATAATTAGCTGTGTCAAATATATTAAATGCAGCAATTCGCAGCTCTTTAGGAGATCATAGCCAATGAGAAAACAGCTCAAGGCCAGTTGATCCTTGATCAATGATGGGTCTTGATTTGCTCATTAGGCCCAGATGTGAAGCCTAATTAGACTCACCAGTCTCAATTGGTGTTTTAGCAAAAACCCAACACACACAGACTAACACACAAACACCCCACCAGCACCCAGACAGACCGAGCTTCCTGAGTGATCAATGTCTCTGTCATCCAGGGCTGCGTCCAGGGTTTCAGGCGGGACTGGTGAGCCTCTGCGGCCAGGCTCGGGGCTGACATTAGCAGACGCGGGGTGAGTGATGTCATCCCTCTGGTCCCAGGGGGCAGAAAAGGCAGGGGATCTGGCTCGGCCCAAAGCAGTGGGCTGGGAGAAAGGTCACTGCTCAGGCTGGTGTGATTAATAAGACAAGAAGCTGAGTGTCCGCTATGCCATTATCAATATCGGAGGCCACCGACTGCCCTGACTGCATATGTAGAGGGAGTCACACGCACAGAGGGGGAAAAATAAGAAATACGGGTCTAATGAATCGGATGCACAAGCATAGTTAAGTCTCGCCGGCGTGTGTTGGTTTTTGTTGCATTTGCTCGTTAATGTGAGAGGTCAGCTATCAATTAGATCATATTTATTCACAACAACAGCTCTGACTCAACCTGATTCTGGTAATGACTCGCAACCAACAAATCCGAGAGGTGAAAGTCTGGGACTAAAATGTCAGCACAGCCTCGGCGACAAACATGACATTTAAACAGACATCTGTTTCGCTGTTTTGCTTCCCTACCAACCAAAAATATTTATCCCAAACACTGGTATGCCATGTAAATCAGGGAGAAAAACTAAATTCTCTTGAGAATGATGAGCAAAGACTATGAGCCATTAAAATAGTTCTGAATCCTTATTCTCATGCAGCACCAAGTGTATTCCTGAGCTCAGATGAAGTCAAAATAAACTGATTTGGACATCAAATCCAAGAAGCAGAACCTCCCTGCATTTATTTCACTAATATGCACCCTCTCTGGTCTCCTTCCACGTATATTAGCTTTTAGTTAAACCCATCAGCACCAACAAGCAAATCCTGCTTCCTTAAATCAATTAGCCTCTGCATGTTGAGTGTAACTAATAGCCCTGCTGAATCCGAGATTAAATATGCTAGATACAAGCCGAGTATGAAGCGGGATGGTTAAGATAATTAAGAGTGATAAATCCTTTAGAGGGAAAGAGAAGAGGAAGAGGGTGAGCGAGGAGGATCTAAATACGCCAAATATGAGTAAGAAGACAGCCTGAGAGAGACAGGGGGAGGTCAAGATGGGACAGTTTAATGAGATAAAAGGCCAAGAGAGCAGGAAAAAAGACAGAAATTAAAGACGATGTGTGAATGCGAGCTGGAGAGCCAATGATGGAGCGGGAGTTGTTTTCAGCCTCGCCTCGAGCAGCCCAGATGGCAAGGGCTCGTCTTCGTCTAGCCCTCGGTGCATTTGGCAGCAGCAACTCTTCACTGTTGGCGACTGTACATATCTCTCTGTCTTCTCTCTCTCGTTGGGAAGCCGCATTAGCGCAAGGCCGTGAAAGATTAGCCCACATTTTCACACTCCTCAAAGTCCACCGTTTCAGGACTCTGACCTCTGCTTTCTACACAAAGCACAATGCACTGATATCACTGTGTTCCACAACTACAAGCAGACAGACAATATGCAGAAGGTTTAGCTTTCATTTTCATCAGTCTCAGTGTGCCACCATACTATATAAGCCATTTCCCATGTCAAAATAATGCTAAAAACTTATATAAGGTTGTCTTTTTTTTTTTTCCTGAGTAGGACTCAAAACAGGTAATTCAAAGGCACAGGAGTGATTTTCATTAAATCATTTACCAGCTAGCGCACAAAACGCAGACTTGTAACATGTAGTTACTAAACATGTAGCTCTCCTTTGCTGTCTTTCGTCTTGTACTGTCTTACTTCTGCCAACCAAAACCATGTTTATGTGATCACTACCCTAAAAAGTGCTGCTAAGTTATTCATATGCTTCATTTTGATAAACTAGCCGCTGTAACAGAATGACTCTATTCCGTTTGTTCAACTTTTTATATCTTTTCTAGTTCAGTTTATTTTTCAGCATATGCATATTTTCTGCAATAACAAATACACTCAAATTAAGGATAAAGTATCAACTACATGAAAATACTGTAATTATATACAAAGGTTTGCTTTGAACGTAGCCTACTTGTTTGCATAAATGCTTACCTGAAAAAAAAAATCAGCATAGATACAAGAGCTGTCTTTTTCTAACTTGAGCTCAGACATGACAAACTGTAACTCATCCTTGACTGCTTTTAGACTCACATGACCTTCTCCCTGCCTATGTTTCATTCTTTTCTTTCACATTTATACAAGCTCTCTTTATGCATTGCCTGGCTACCGTTACCGAGTCACTTACAAAAAATGTGCTGGTGCCATGTAATGCAAAAATACTCTGATCTACATAAATAACACTGAATCAAAAATGGTTTGGTTTTATTTTTCCACAGGGACAGTGCACAACACTTTATTAACCTTTATAAACAAAAGTAGAGATGCAGGTGCCAGGTTCTAGCAAAAACTGCTAATTTCTACCTGTAGTCCGTGGACATGTTGATATTAGTAAGATACTGTAATAAAATTTTTGATCGTAAAATAACAAAACCAGTACATAAAATACAAAATACATGCCAGTAAGAAAATGCAGTTTTTCTACATTCTTAGGCAGCTATATGAAATTTATTTCTGGAGCTTTGCTGCTGTGCCAGATGAGAAAAGAACAGCAAACATGTCTGTAGTATTCTTTTATGTTTTAAGACAGTTTCATGTGAAAGTCCGGAAATACGACCTTTTAATTTTGAAATTTGCATATGCAAGGATGTAAGTTGATTTTGATAATGGTAAAGACATACAAGTTGTCCACAGAGGCCCCTGGGAGACAAGTTGTTTTGTTTGGGGGGGGGGGAGGGGGGTGAACCCTCCATATAAACAAATTTTAGCATCTTACTCTAACTAGGGATGGGAATCGAGAACCCGAATTAAACTACTGGGAATTGTTCCATGTAAAGAACCAGTTCCGAGTAGTTCAATTCCATGGAATTATCATCTGCCTGCAAAACGATTCCTCTTATCGGTTCTGTGAACGCCGACAGATTTGCGTGATAACGTGCTCCGTATTTTGTCTCAAAACGCCTCCAACATGGCGTCGCAGCAAACACATTCCGAAGATTGGCTTCATGAAAAAAGCGATATAAAGGTTAGTTATACGTACAAAACGATCACATCAAAGGGAGGAAATATAGAACCTCCAACATTCGTCAATACAGCATGCAAGTAGTTTGTCAGAATGCAGTCTTTCATCAGTCGCTAAGCAGCAGCGGTGACGCTTCAGCATGTCTCCCGTGTCCAAGGTAATATAAAACTGCTGTTGACTTTAATTATGTCAGTGCAATTATCTATGAATGAACTCTGTCATAGGGACCTTATAAGGTCCCTTGTGATTATTACTCAACAACAGTGATAAACCATGCATTAATGACAGATTATTGCAATGTGCACATCAAATTAAACTAAAGAAGCTAGGCTACAAACTAGCACAAACCTTTCTAAAATGTGCAAAACACAACTAAAGTTATATCCAAATAAAATAAAAAGTGCAAAATGTAAATACATAGCATAATAGCAACCTATGTACAACATTTCTGTCTCCACAGCCACAACCCTGCATCAAACCCACACAATATATCAAATGAAAGCAGAGACTCTATAGAATCCAAATATACCTGTATGTTCCACAGTCCTCTACACCAAAGCTTCACAGAGATAGAAGCCAATAAGCAGCAACAGCAGAAACCGCTCAGCCAGAAACTAGTTTTAAAGATTTCTCTTACCTTTTTTTACCAGTGAATCCAAGCCTGGTTGTTTGAAAATAATTTCTGGGGCAACTCAAAAAAACACTTTTGGGGTAGCCAAAGGTCTTTAGGACCCAGAAAAAGGCTTCCACCAATGCAAGTACCAGCCAACACTGAATGACCACCTTCTGCTGGCTCTGTTTGGCTGAAAGTACTGTCAATCTTTCCCACGGGGATTTAGATGCATCCTGCTGGCTCTAAAGAATTGATTGATATCTCATTCACCAAAATCAACCAATCCATTGTGGAGTTACCACACACAGCCAGGTAGGGTGAAGCTTCAAAGGAGAGCGCCTTGATCTCGCGAAACACTGCCTCTCGCAGTTTATTTATTTTTAACATATTTATTATGGAAAAATAACAATGATGGGGCATGATGGACATGATGAACTGTGCCGAAATGGCCATTTTGGAAACCTTGTCTGAACTTTTTGTAAAAAAAAATAAATAAATAAAAAAAACTTTAGTTTAGAAGGGGAGGTCGTTGCAGAAACAATCACTGTGTTTACATGTAGCCAATAACTCTTTCATAACCAGAATATTAGCAATAATCTGGTTGTGCACAGTCATGTAAACACTGGCAAAACCCGAATATGCTAATTTTCGGGTTTTTAAAAACCTAAATATTACCCCTGGGTTACTCCTTTTCTAACCCGAATATTTGGTCATGTAAACGCGTATCAGAATATCTCCATCGAAAGGAATATTTAATTTTTTTCTGCGCATGTTCTATCTGCAAGGATTCTTGGTTTTTTGGGTAAACTACAGGGAGTATTTGTACCAGCGATCAGACAGTACTCTGCACAGCTTGCTAGTTTACATATCACCATGGCAACATGCATCCCGAGAGGTGCTGGTGTGCAAACAGTTAAGTTTGATAAAGGCATGACATCGGAAAATTCACCGACTACAACTGGAGTCAGTTAACTTCTCCATTACAACCACTCTCACCAGTCCTGACTGCGCACCTTCATCTTAAGTGTCTGAGGGGCGCTGGTGGAAACAGGAAGCATGGATGTGCACAGCTCCGGCTCCGAGCTCCATTTCCACCACTCTTGCCTCCCCTTCTATGACCCGTCAAGTACTGCTGGTGGGTCAGAACCAGCACAGCAGCGCCAGCAAAGGGCTGCTGTCGGCTCCGGACTGCAGTCCAGCCAGCCGTCTCTCCCGGATCCGCAGTCAAGCCAACCGGCGTTATTTCGGCTGTAATTCTGAAACTTAGCCAGTTGATTGCAGTTATCATGTATACAGGAGTAACTCTCACGCATGTAAACAGGTTATTCCTGATCTTTCAGAAACCATTAACCTTAACCCGAATTTTGATGGCATGTAAACATAGTTGTTGTCAACATATTGTACTTTGGATTGAAAGAGATTAATGGCTTCTAAAGCATCATGTCAGAGAGTTGCTGATGCTGAAATTGTGTGTTTTTTAAGGCGAAGTTTGAAATTTCTCTGTGCCATCTTCATTTAGTCCTCACCAGTAACAAATATACTTATATTTACACATTTCCATAAATTTCAAGTCTTTTCTTTAATTTGACACTAAAGTTATTCAAATAGACCTTGTGGTTGCAGATATACACCCATTTTAATTGTCATATGTAATTTCAAGCTCACAGTTTAGTCTTTAGTTCATTTAAACATGTTGAAAACGAAAGCAAGAGCATAGTCTGTATCAGTGTTTCTTAACTCTGGTCCTCAGGACACTCTGCCCTGCTGGTATTACAGTTATCCCTACCTTCAAACACCTGAAACAAATGAATGGCTCATTAACAGACCTGCAAAGAACTTGATGAGGAAGTTTATCAACTTGAAATGCAGGGCTGAGGACCAGAGTTGAGAAACACTGCTTTATATCATTTAAATCAAAACCTCGGACAAATTAAACAAAACACGCACACGGCTGTACATATTAACATACAAGTAACAGTAATTATGTGAATTCAACATGTTCAAAAGGAGTAAGAAGAAAGCCAACATATTTAATCCTACTCCTTTAAGCCCTAAAATATCTTGTATCCTTCCATATTTTTCTGCACAAAAACTGTTAATGTCAAAAAGTTGATCATTGCAGTTTTATTTTGTCACAATATCCATTTGACAAAGTTTTTTAACCTTAAAAAGGTGCATTGAGCAAGTTTATATGTTGAATACTCTTCATTTCTTTCCTCCACATGCTCTTACAATTGCCTGATGTGTATAATGAGCTGATCTGTCTTTATTGCAGTTGTCTCTAATACTGTTTTTGAATGCTCAATGCGAGAGTTTGGGGTACGAAGCCTTGAGGGGACGCATGTGGGAGAGACGAGCTGTGCGTTCTCGTTCGTCTGGCTGCGCCGGTGTCATGTATTCCGCTGGTATTCTGCCACTGCAGGTCTGCGCATGTTGAGACAAAACTGACTGCTGCTAAAAGATGGAGAGCAGGTGCCTCTCACACCACAACTCAGACTCCAGTAAGACAAAGAAGAAAAGTTTTGTCTTGTGAGGCGAAGAGAACCAAACTGGAGTCTGACCGCTGCCAGAGTGAGACGGGAGTAAACAACCGAGCAGTTTTTTCTCTCTCTTTTTTTAATTGGAGGGAGCTCCAATCCAGTCTGGGAATAAAACAGGACCTGCAGTTGACTTTCTTCTTACTAACAAGGTAAATGTGATGTATGACGGAAAAAAGGATGCAAAATATCGCAATGCTAAGTTTTTTGCATGTAAATGTAGCAATATGACAGCCATATGACTGTTCCCGGGGAAGATACACTCTGGTAACTTGTTAAATTTAGTTGATGCGGTAATTTTATATGGTAAACATGGTCTTAGCCTGTGAATTTGGATATTTGATCTACAAGCCAGCGTTAGCCTGTTGTTACCGTTAGCATACAGTCTGT
>JALJCO010000920.1:0-15515 GCA_023101725.1 Atherinomorus stipes
TGTACTTCGTTCAGTTACGTATTGCTGATAAATAAATAATTTAATAAATAAATATATAACTAAACATATAACTGACTAAATAAATAAATATGCAAACAATTATTTTGTGCATTTTATATATACTTATATTGTGGAATGAAGAGTAGAAGAGTCCAGTAACATGCCAGTATTTAAGACTTCACCCCTGTAGTTTATGCTTTGTATTGTAACATAATAATAAAATCATAATAAATAATTCCCCTGATGCTAAAATGTACTGAACATGAAAGTATGCTTCACTGTAATATTACTTCAGATTTTGGGTTATAATATACATGGTAAAATAAATAAATGCTACAAAATAAGTCTGCATGAGTTTGGCTTGGAGATACGAGAATGAACATCATATGTCGCTGAGAACAGCTGATGTCATGTCAACAGGGTGAGATCAGGTTGCTGCAGAGGAGATGTTACACAGACCAGCTGACTTTAACATATTCAGGACTAAGTAAGAGACACTGAGATTTAAAAGGGGAAAAAAGGAGAGTTGTTTTATAAGATGAACAATGCAAGCAGGAGAGGGGGAGAGGATGGTGGTGGGGGGGGGGGCTATTTACAGGGAGATAACAACCCTAACAGCGGCCCACAACATTCGGTCCGTTTTTTGCCGTGATCGATGCAAATGTGTTGTAGGATCTCACGCCTCTTTCTCCAGTTGTTGTGAAACCCTCTAACAGCAGAAATAATCGTAGTCATAAAGAACTGTTTCATACCAGTGACACGCTGGTGGACATCTCTAGGAATCGCTATGGATGCGAATACAACCGGATATGTCAACACGAGCGCAAGTCAAATGGCGCCGCCCTTGCAAGTCCCCAAAATAAGGTGAATACCCACAGAATGATGGAACTTTATTTTCTACTTCCCCTCATGGTGAGCAAAACTCCGGAGCACTTTTTTAATAATGATGTCGTTTCCTGTAAATTCTGGACGCTACCCACTCAGGACACTTGGATTACATTGGACGAGCAGTATGGAGGAATATTGACAAGTTTTTGTGGACTTTTGTGGACCTTTTTGGCTCGGGGCCCGGTGAACTCCATTATATGAAAGTTGGGGGGAAACGAGAAGCCTTCTTGATCGCCGGCTGCATTTGAGATATTAAAAAAGTGCTCCAAAGTGTTGCTCACCATGAGGGGGGGGTGGAAAATAAAGTTACCTTATTTTGTGGGTGTACTATTCCTTTAATGGAGAAGTTAATTAAAAATAACATGATTTTTTAGCATCTTATTTCCACCATTTAAAAATATTATAAATATAATTCTAATATGACAATTTGTTTTTTGGCTATCTTGGTCCATAGAAAAGCACATTTTGCTCAGTCAGTGTGGATTCAGCTGAATCTGCCGTGAGGACACGTGAATATCATCAGAACCATGCGAACCAGTTGGCACTTCTGATTCAGTACAGCAGACCTGGCTGCTGAATGAGTATCTCCTGCTTCTGAAGAATTTTGTTTTATTCTAACGATGATATGAACACAGCTCTGTACTGAAGCTGGATTCCACTACAGCTTTCAAAGACCAATATCCAGGTCCTTCAGCAGAACCGGACTGAACCAGAAAGGCAGGGGAAAGAGACTGGGACCTACCCCGGGAAGGATCTTCATGTTGTGAAGAGCGTTCTGTGCTTCTAAGGCTGATTTGCGTGTATAGTATGTAACAAAACAGCAGCCTGCAGGGGAATGAGAAACCAGAGTTAAAACAGCAGACCTCATTAAAGCTGAGGTGAAAGATGTGAAAGAAGTAAAAACATCAGCATGGAAACAGAAAGAATAAAACCATGAACACTGATTCCAGAAAGGCAGAGAGCAGCTCATCAGTGTTTAAAGACCCACTCCAGCCCTCCTTTTAGTTAATCTAAACGTTCTCAGTGGTCTTTAAATTGTGATTATGAAGTTTTTAACCAAAATTATAGAGCATGTGCCGTTTTCCAGGCCTCTGCCTCTCCAGCACGGCAGTAGCTCATTAGCTGTTTAACTCTGGGTTGTGGGAGGAGTCAGTGCTGCTTAGGGCCGCACCCCCAAGAAACCAACCAGTGTGCTCTCACAACAGTGTTTTGGTCGTTAATGAAAGCTGATGTCAACATGTTTCTTCTTAGCATTGCAACACGCTACAGCACAAACGTGTTACCCCTCAGAGTCTGAGTGGGCAGAGCCGGACGACTTGTGGCCCAGTGGCTTTGTGACAAATGAAAGCACGTTTGTCTGAACCTGCCTTTTAGGTTCTGCAATACGGTCATGATGATTTGAATGCAGAAATACTCAGAAATGCAATTTTGAGTTTAGTTTTCTCAACATACGCATGTCCTCCAGCACAAGAAAAGTGTCCCACAAATATGTAAACAACATGAAAAACATGATATTCATCGGAGTGGATTTTTAACCTGATATCATTCCGAGTTATTTTTCATGATTTGAGTCACTGAGTCTAAACATTAAAGGAGAAACTCAGTAACTTTTTTACCTCAATAAATGCTTTTCGGAATCCCCGTGGGGCTAAACAAAGTGTGTACGGAGCGATTCAATGTCCCCCCCCCCTCCCGCCGGGGGCTCTGGCCTGCGAGCAGCTCTATACAACTTTGCCTGCACCGACCCGAGCAGAACTTGCGACAACAGAAACCGCTGTACGGTACTCAGGTCCCCTATCTACCGAGCTGCTTCCAGCTCTGATCTGAACCAGACTACCAGCGCTAATTCGAAGAAAACATTTCTTTATCTTCCACCACCTAAACACGGCTCCTGGCTCTCAGAACCAACTCTTTGCTGGACCAGAGTGATTCACGTAGCTGCGCTGCCTGGGCGCCGGGTGAAGCATCACTGCTTCAGGCTCAATAATCACTTGTCACCTCCGCAAAAAGTAAATAAAAGTTCGTATTCTTACCTGCTACTCGCCAACACCAGTGAAAAATATAATCCACGGCATATTTACCCGCAAATCGCGGGTAAAACGTCCCGTTTCAGAAGAGACAGGTCTTTGCTTTGAGCAGAGGGAGACGAGGTGTTGCTACCAACGCAGCAAAGTAGCATCAACAAGCTAGTAAACGCTTAGAAATATATCCAGGGATCAAAATAGAGGAAAGACAGGTAGAGAAGCCGTCTGTGTGCTGTGGGGGTGTAGGGGGGGGTCGAACTTTATGACAGTGAAAGGACGCCACTAGGGGGAGCCCCGAGCTGAAGCTACTGAGTTCTGCTTTAAGGAACACCGAAAATCTTGTCTTCCTTCCTGTTACACTTTGCTAGATATTGAACTAGATCTAACATCAGCTAGACTTCGTGAACCAAAACCCAATGATGTGGAAAGATTTCCATGTCAAAATTCTTTGCTGAGTGAAATGAAGCAGACTTTGTTGTTCTGATGGTTTTAGTATTCCAACGGTACCACATAAAGAATAAAAAGATCTGATGTAGCCAAAAGATTGTCCTTTCAGGTAGTAAATTACATTTCTTTAGCTTTTTATTCTGTCTGCTTACTGCAGGTGAGAACATGCTCATAGAACTTGGGAGTCTGGAAATAATGTCATTAATTGACAAAAACAACTTTAAAAAAAAATAAATTAATCTATCATCCAGCTGGCTGGGCCTTTAAAGAGGATCTTTATCTTGAGTCTGTTGACAAGAAGGGTCTCTCTACTGTGGAAGACATCACACCTCATACCAGAACCCAAAGTAGAGCAGAGACAAACCACTACAGACCAGTAGCACTTGCATCATAGATTATGAAGACACTTGCCGATCATCCAATGACAAGCCTGCATTCACGTCCAGTTTGTGACTGTGAACCTGCCTTCAAACCAGCTGATTCTTCCGCTGCAGCTTCTCGGAGCAAAGCAACAAACTGTCATGCCTTGTAACAGGTTTCATAAAGTTATGTTTCCTTGTGTGCCTTCATGTGTCCAGTGAACGTAAGTTCCACTATTCGTAGTTGATGTGAACATGTTAATGGTGCTGTTTCGGGGTTCAGATCGCAAGGGGGAATAACGCGCTTCCGGTCCGAAAATTCGGGTTTAAAAACATAGAGGGCCACTTTCGGGTTAGGATAAAGTCCCTTTTATTCGTAGATAACGTGAATAAACGCCAACCCTACGAAAAATTCACGGATTCCAGATGAAGGAAACTAGGGGGAAGGGAAAAAAGGAATTTCCAGGGGGGAAGGGGAATTTAAAAAAAAAAAAGAGAGTTGTTGAGCGGGGGGGGGCAAAACGGGGGGAAAAGGTTCAGGAGGATAAAATTTTATAAAAAAAACAAACATAAAAAAAGGTCGGTCCCCCCCCCCAGGGAACAAGTGGGGAAAGAAGAAAGGAGAGCAGAGATGTTGGTGTTTCGGGAGAAGGAAAAGAGTCATAAAGATAAACTAATAAAAATGTAGGTGCTCTAAAAAACTAAAAAAAAAATAAAATGAAAGAACAAAAAAAAAAAAGAAAGGAAAGAAGAGAAAAAAGGGAAAAAAGAGAAAACGGATGAGAGGAGAAGATAAAAATAAAAAAAAAGAAGGCGGAGAGTAACAGGGAAAGCGAAAAGTGAGAAAATGAGGAAGAAAGGAGAGAAAGAGAAAATAAAGGACTAGTCTCCCGAACAGGTGAAGAGGGGAAGAGGAATATATAAAGGGAATTAAGTAAAGTAAAAGAGGTAGTAAGCAGATGAGGAAATGGAGTGGGGGATGGGAAAAAAAATTAATGCATCGGCGAATGCGTGACCAGTTGATCCAGCTTTCAAGAATGAAGGGAGGGGGGGCAGGGGAGGCTATAGTTGCAATGTGTGGACTGCTGTTGTTAGCATGGTTAGCTTGTCTTGCGTGTTCATGCTATCCCCCTCGAGCGTTGTGAGGCCTAGCTGCTAGAGCTATCTATTCTGTATAATAGTCATGTGTCGGTTTTGTAGTAACGTTTTGTGTTAGTAATGCTTGTTGCCTGGCCACGGTTTGAACGTAGCCCATTATCAGTAAATGCTGGATGTTTTAATGGTTCATTTGCACTCGGGATATTTATGCTAAGTGGCTAGCGTGCTAGCAGTAGCTGGCTTAAAGAACGTGGCTGTATTCCAGCTCATTCTAGTGCTCGACCTGTGCTTGCTAACGTGTTTTATTCATACATATTATTTACTGTAGTGTACTTAATTAATTTGTAATTACTTTATTCTCTGTTTGTATTATTTCATTCATTTATTTTTGTTCTAGTAATGTTATTGCACAACGGATTAGTATTTTATTTCCTTTGTAGATAATTAATGTTGTACATTTATTTCTATTTATTCCACTTGTGCAGATACCATGATTGGCAACATATAGAAATTCACAACTTTAAAGTATGGAGTGGCACCTGTTCAATAAACAAGATCTGTTCTGAAGACATCACTCAAGTTCTTAGCCGACTACCTGCGGTGATTACTGTCATCTGGACCAGTCATCTCAGTACAGTCCTTTCCGATAGACATATTCAACTATCAGTAATTAACACACGTGTTATCTGATGATCTGTGAGACGCTGACGCTATTATTATAAAATCCTTTTGTACATGTGATCTGAAAGATTGCCTAGATTATTACTCAAGCTGAATTCATGTATTACACGCTGATTATGGCTGGACTCTGCAAGAACATGCTGTGTGTTCTTGGATGTTTTTGCACAATAGTTGACGAGGCATTAAAAAACCCCTAGACATACCAGACGCCGAAAACCTCGGCAGTTTGGTACAAGTATTAGAGACCCGAACCTGTTTGGCAGTTGGTAGGTTAAGTGTTAACATATAGAAAAAAGGAAGAAATTTGTCATCACTCTGGAATTCTTGGAGCGCACCGCCATGTTGCATGATAAACTCAGTAGTGAATGGACGTAGCTCGGTCTATGACTCCATCTGCCTTCTGTCGGTACATCTGTGTTTGTTAGATTTAGTGCTGCTGTGTCGCCTGTTGTTCCACTGCCGCGAGAAACAACAAAGGTGAGAAAGTAAATGGAGAACTTTTTTTATACATTTCCAGCTTAGAAGCAGAAAGGAGGAGCCAAATCCAGAGGATAACAACAGCTGTCATGACAGCGCATCACAGTTTAGCAGCCTGCAGGCTAACTGGGCTCCGTCAGTCCCTCTGAAATGAAACTTTGCATCACGTTAAGCACTGCCCTCTGATCAGGTCTGATTATTATTATTCAGCAGCAGCAGAACGGCCTATTTTCTACAGTCTTTGAGAACGACCGAGCTGCAGGTTCTGAGGCCACAGCCAGTTACCATGGCATTGCATCACAACGAGAGATATTAAATAATTTGCTTAGTCGCTTCTTGTAGAAAAACTTATGATTTTAACGGCAAAAACAGAATTAATGTATTAATAATTTGCTTAACATTTATTTCTTTCGAAATGTCCATTACCAGAAATGTATTAATTTCTCATAGTGGACAGAGCGTTGGGCATTATTCCTTACGTAATTCTTGATAATTAGTGTCTGTAAACTCATCCAAAGTTCAGGACAAACTAGTCATCAGTAATGACAGCATTCAGCTAATGCCCAGTACTTGTGCTTCAGCTTTCTAAGTTCAATTTCACTTTCATCTGAGTTAATCGTTGTTGTTTGGAGGTTTAAATACCTGGAGCTGCTGCATTCATCCACTGGTTAATTGTTTGCAAGCTTCATGGGATTTGTAATTCCGAAATTGGTGTGATTTGTCGACACTTAAACCACAAACCAGAAGGCAAAAAATATCAGAAAAACGCAGGGGTGGGAGTGAGTCCACGTTCTGGCTGTAACTGCTTTGCTGGATTAAATATGGATCTTGGTTGTTCATTATTGCCATTTTTGTCGTAACGGTTTCTTGCCTCTGTAGATAAAGTCTGCTGGTAAATCTGTGTTCCTGTTTTAGACTTTTAAATTAATTTCTTCAAATCAGAACTCAGCCTCAACAACGGACTCAGGTAAATTGGTAAACATTCAACCAACCATTCAACCAGCATGGCGGACACCCCCCACAATGCAACGCAGCATAGACTTTCTTCCTTTCTCTATACATGCCACCTATAATACTGTGCAACCTTTTGATGTCTTTGCTGAACTACTGTCAGTAATCTGCGTTGGCTTTGACTGTGTAGTAGTTGTTGGTGATTTTAAAATTAAAGGCAGGGTGGATGATGTTTTCCAGGAGCATTTTTTACTTTATTGCTTAAAGTCTTCTTCACACCCCGATTGCAGACAATTAATTAAATGTTCTGACACAAAAATTTTTAAAATTAATCACCTGTGGAACAGACAGGACTGGAAAAACCCCTTCCAATGAAATGAGTTTCACTGGATGGGGTTTATGTCCATCAAACTCGACTGCTGTGTGTTGCGCACCAACCGTCCATGCGCGCACTTGTGACTCGCAGTGAGCATCTCAGTGCAGATGAACTGAGAGAACATGGCTGCTCGCTGCTCTTATCTATGCCGCTGTTTGCTCTAAAAAAGAAAAACGGATGTGGATCGAGTCATGGAGGTGTTGGTGTTTGTAGTGAGGATGTTTTACACCGCAGAAGAAGTTGGAGGTGAGTGAATTATCACTTTTAGGAAACGTGGTTCCTCTGTTGTTTATCCAAGTTGTTCTCCTCAAAGAATGCAGCAATTTTGGTTAACAAAATCTCACTGGTCATCTGGCCCTCCATGGCAATTCGTCCAAGCAGATCCTCACGAAAACATTTCCCATCGAAAATTCGCACATAGGCACAGTTGTGCAACATCAGTGTTATGTGTCGACCCGTCCACAGCCACAGACATCACCTCAGCTTTCCTCAGCTTGTCCAAAAGCGTCTCAAAAACGTCTGATGCAAGGGACTCAACTCTCCTTATATTTGACGTGACAGATGTTGGAATTTGCTTGATCGACTCAATAACAGTTTTTGGGGTTTTCTCATCTGCCACTACATGTCAGTGGACGTCAGCATACACTCCTTGACTGTCTCTGATCCATACCACTCGTGATGATGCCGCTGTTGCTCTCTCTTAATCTGTACAAGCCTGAAACAGTATCCGCCGTTTTGTGCTCACAACAAGATGTAAGCCTCCGAGCAGCGGAGCATGGTGGAAAAGTCGTGTTAAAGTTGGCAAGCCTTGTGTGAAAATGTCTTCTCAAGTTATACTCTTTACACACGGCGAGACTCTAGTTGCAGGTTAAGCACAAAGGATTAGTATCGACAGCAATAAATTGGTATTTATGTGTTAGGGCTGTCACGAATGAGGAATTCCCCCTGCGGTGAGTCAAGGCGGCTCAATATTGCGATATGCAATATAATTGCGCACCCCCCCATCTATCTATTTAGCCAATGTCTTTGTTTATTTTTAAATTACCAAAGTCGTGGCAATATTTCCTTTGAAACATGGCGGTTGTGCATTAAAAAAAGTTATTAAATTAAAAAGACATGTCAATTTTATAACGCTTTATTGAACGCAGCTCAAAGGACAGTAACGGCAGATTTTACAGATTGCCTCTTTTAAATTGTCTGGCTCACCCTTTCCATTTGGCTGAAAGCCGAAATGCTCCCATAGGGGTGAAGTAACATTTGGTTTTGATGCCAGTGCAGCTGCCATTGTATCCTTCTCAACTGTTGTCCTGAGATGCGGTGATGGCGGTGGCCCATCATGCAGCGCGGTGAGCTTCTTAATATTGCGATATTTCATTTTTGCGATTATTGTGACAGCCCTATTGTCTGTCCATTCATTGTTGAACTGCCTGTTCAACTTTTCTCTTTTTTAATGTAGAGAGAGACATTTTATCTTGTTAGCCATAAGGATCCACCGATACATTGGCCTGCCGATATTTGCGTTTTTTGCTAGTATCAGCATTGGCTGATACATCGGGTGCGTTGGCAGATATTCACCTTTCGGCGTAATTTACAGACAGGCATCTATACGGGCAGCAGTTGCTGGAGACGCTGCAACCCTCTTCCTCTCCTCCTCTTCTCTCCTCTTGCAATGCTGGAAGCCTGCAGCTCTGGCCTACCAAAGCTTTTTATATTAGAAGTTGTAAAATTAGTTTTAATCATGTCCATCATATTCAGCCGCAGCCGCAACCAGCTGATCAACAGCAGTGAAAAGCGGCGCCTGACTTTACACGATCAAATAAAAATGATTTTAGGAGGCTAAAAGCTCAAATATGTTCCAAACCGTCTTCTTTTATCCATCAGCTGATGGATCATAAGTGTTGGACTTTGTGCTGAGGTGAAGACGAGCGCGATGTGGACTGAAAATGAAAAATCTGTATTTAGGCAGATCTCCGTCAGATTCACACATATAGGCCAAAGAATAGAAGCAGGAGGAAAGTTACTGTTGCTGCTTCTTCAGCAGACCTGAAGCTGACCATCAGTTCTCCTTATGAAGAGAATCAGAGGAGAAACCACCTGATCCAGCATCCTGGTTCCTCACCCACGGAAAACGCTAAATTCTCTTTTTTTCCCAAAAACGCAAAGAAAAGAAAGAAAGAAAAGAGAGAGAGAGAGAGAGCGATTCCCTTAACGCAGCAGCGGGTTAAATTGTCTCCGTGCAGGAAAAATGCAAACATCAGCAGAAACGGAAATGTCAGGTGTTCAGTGGGCAGTGACACTTTTCATCCACACATCCAGATGTGAAACATCCTGATAAAAGCAGAAAAAGCGCCACATCTCCGCCTGTACGGAGGAACGGATTATGGGCCCGATTTGAGGTTGCGTTGTTAAAACAGGCGCTATCTTCATTCGCACGAATATCCGGGCGTTAAAGAGGGAAGGAGGTTTGGCCTGTAAGGGGAAATGGCCGTGTCCATTTTGGATTGCTGAGAGAATATTACTGGGCGTTTCTGCGAGGCGAAAATATTGGGAGGAGATTATGAAAACCTAGTTTACACGCATGATTTACTGTTAAAGGAATGGGGGGAAAGTTGGTGTAATTTGCACGTCTGAAAGAGGTAACTGGCAGCTTTACGCACTGATGGCTGAAAGAATGCTGACACAGGACTGCAGACATCGGGTCAGAATCATTTTTAGATGTGTTAGGCGAATGAAGTTTCATTTTTAATTAAATAACAATCAACATCACTGTTAAACACGGGTTATTCTAGAGATGAACCAGAACACTGCAGCTGCAGCTTCATGGTAAAAGCTGACATTAATTATGTCTTTTTTTTTCCTTTCTTTTTGCCAGGATTTTTTAATTAAAATCATCTCCTGCTCCTCCACACGAACGACTGCTGCTGCTGTTCTGAGGTTGCTGTCCTGCGTGGTTGGACCCACAAAAACTAGGAAAATAACCAGTAACGCGCACAAACTAATGATACTATTTTTACTGAGTTTTGTGTGGGGTGGGGGGCAATTGAGGTCAGCGCCTGGCATTGTGCAAGAGCGCGCAGTCTGTGCGTATATAGATCATTTCAACAGCGTGTCCTTATCCACGTCCTTAAACTGGCCTCTTTTCGATCCACAGGGAAACCTGCTGCATTATTTTTATTTATAGTTATTGAAGAGTTTTTGAAAAAAGACAAACGAGGGGAAACGGAGTTCTGCTTTTGTAGCTGTAGGTACAAACGTCCTATCTCCATTTTACATATTAACCTCTACTTCGTGAGCTTGATTTTTGATTAAAAGTAATGAAGAGTTTATTTGAAAAGCAGTTAACTCCGTTTTTTTAAATGGCGTTTGTCTTTTTTTTGAATGAACTTTCATTTTTTTATATTCTGTTTTTTTTTGCCTCATTATATTGAAACTAACATTCTCTATGGAGGAATTTCATTTTGCGTTTACCTGCTCTTCTGACTTTCCGTGGGGGGAGAGCGCACGCTAAATCCTCATTTAATCCTGCTGTTTGCGCCTGTTACAGATTGGTGTATTTTGTAGATCACCCGAAACGTAAATGAGGCACGCTATTTTTTTGGGGAAGACATTGACTCGAATTTGGAGTCTGTATAGGCCTATGGCTCATTTGATCTCTGCGTCGTCCCTAGCGGCAAAAATGTTCTACAGAACCGGACCCACCGGGTTGGTGTAGAATGAAAGATCTGCACCTGGCACGTGAATGTATGAAGAGAATTTGGCATTTCCCCAATGTGTGGGTGTGAGAGGAGGCGGACTTGCTCCTGTGTTGTAGAGGAATTTTTTTGTTTACTTGTGATCCTGAGGGGATTAGGGTTGATTCACCATTCTGTCTGTGAGTTAGAGAGAGGGGCTGCTACTTAGGTGCATGACATAATTTCACTTTTCTGGGGTTTTGGGGGTTTGTGTTGTGATGTGAGGCATGTGAATGTAGAGTGAGAATAAGTTCCTGTTTTGGTCTGTCAGCTTTGTCTCTCTGCTAGAAAGTGTGACACAGCTTTCATTCTACGTAGTTCCATATTTGGTTCCATTTTCGTGTTCCATTTTCGTAGTTTATCATTCTACGTAGTTCCATATTTTGTTTATTTACGTGTTCATCTCTGTGTTCAATGTGTTCCATTTACGTAGTTCTTCACCTACGTAGTTCTTCATTCTACGTGTTCTCATTTACGAGTTCCATCATTCTCGTAGTTCTTCATTCTACGTAGTTCCATCATTCTCGTGTTCATTCTACGTAGTTCCATCATTCTACGTAGTTCTATCATTCTACGGTTTTCTTCTCGTAGTTCTTCATTCTACGTAGTTCCATCTTTCGTAGTTCCATCATTCTACGTAGTTCCTATTACGTAGTTCCATCATTCTACGTAGTTCCATCATTCTACGTAGTTCTATATTTACGTGTTCCACTCTACGTAGTTCCATCATTCTCGTAGTTCCATCATTCTACGTAGTTCCATCATTCTCGTGTTCTCTTCTCGTGTTCTTCATTCTCGTGTCATATTCTACGTAGTTTTCATTCTACGTAGTTTTCATTCTACGTAGTTCTATCATTCTACGAGATCCAATTTGTGTTTTCATTTACATAGCTCTTCATTTCGTAGTTCCATCATTTCGTAGTTCTATCATTCTACATAGTTCTATCATTCTACGTAGTTCTATCATTCTACATAATTTAATTGCTCCAATAAGAGCACACTATCAAGTAAACAGCGCCCCCTCTCTCTCTCTCTCTAACGGTTTATGCACCGTCCGCTCCCCCTCCCCTCCTGTCTGATTCAGCTGGTGTATGGAGCTAGTGTCTTCTGTGCAGTCAGGTCTGGATTTTCAAACAAATGGATTTAAGCACTTCTGCAGCAACACTGAGGGAGGGGGCCACAACCTTGTCATTCCTGTAAGTTTATTTTTTTCTAAATGCTGTCTTGTCTGATAAACGTAGCTCACTGTCTGAAGTGCCCATGTTGCTAGAGTTAGCCTTTAGCAAAGTCCGACCGCAGCTTGACCTAGATTTAAATAAGGTCATAGCCAAATAAGGTGTAGCCAATAAAATGAAGTCAACGTGGTCTCCGGGTAAAGCTCTATAACCGGACCACTGTAGAGGAAGTGGTGGCGTTAAAATACTCCGTGTAAAAAATGCCGTTTTTCTTGAGTATTTACAATGCAGTAATGCCAACAAATAAACTAGTTTTTCTGCTTGTCATCACTCCTTTAAAGCGCCCGGGGAGCAGTTGGTGGGGGGTTAAGGACCTTGCTCAGGGGTCCACAGTGGTACACCCAGGAGTTGTGTCGGGGAATCGAATCCGGGTCCTCTGCGCCCAAGCTCACGACGCTACCACTGGGCTACCCACTCCCCACACCTGAATCACACCTGATGTTGATGTAGGAGAGGTTTTTCCACCTCAAGTAAAACTGAGAATGAGATAAAATTAAATAAATAAAAAACTGATATTTGTTTAGATTTTTTTCACTTTCCAGTTACATAAATAGGATAAATTATAAATATTTTTTTTTTAAAAAATTTGAAAAGTGGTACAGTCCGGTTTACTGTTTGTCCAGTTGTGAAAGTACACTGGATGGATGGATGGATGGATGGATGGATGGATGGATGGATGGATAAAAAGATTTAGTAGAATGATATTATAGATTTGAGTGAGGAAAGTAGGAAATCTGACTTTTATTTTAATATTGTGCAGTAAGTCAAAATACTTGATATGAAAAATGATATGCTGTGGTATACTATATGGGGCCGATACTGGTAATGCAATATCTGCCCATAATATCGGCCCCAAATATTGGCAGGTTGTATCGGCTGAGGCTGATGAGAAAATATCGGTATCAGCCCCAAAAAAGCTGTATCAGTTGATTCCTAGTTAGCCAACATAAGAAACAAGTCCTGGCGAACAGCGTTGCACCACTAGCCAACACCTCGAATGGCGAGTTTTGATTTGCGGTCCCCCCGGACTATATGTCCGGCTAAAACAGCTATAGTCTACCTGTTTTGTAGCTATCTGTGTTATGCATAGGAGAACGTACAATCACTTATAGTCATGTGACATATGAGACTATCCAACTATAATGATTACAGCGCACTCCAAGGGCCAGTGTAAAACTCCTGAGGGGCTGGACCCGGCCCGGGGACCGCCTATTGAATAGCCCGGCACTAGATTAATACTGATAAGAATATAGATAATTTACTTCAATTTTTCAAATTCCCTTTATCTTCTTGGCTTCACATTCACTGTGTCAGTGTGCATGTGCCGCCGCCACCGGTGGCAGCTAGTCTGGGTAGCTCCTGTTTGTGTTGGATTGTGGTGTTATTTTGTCTCTCTTGGGAGATGTGCATATCTAAATAAGGGGATGAGCTCCTTCGTCTGAGGTACAAATCGGGTGGGACCAAACATACGATCCCGCGTGAGGTCAAGTAACCTTTTAGAGGCTGCCGAGCTGGAGCCAGGCTGAAAGCAAGAAGATGATGGTACAAACCTTTTATACCATCAATAATAATGGGCAATGTCACTTCTCTGCCTCATAAGTCTGAGGAGCTGGAGGGATTGGTTAAAACTGACGGGATGTACCGCCAGTGTTGTCTATATTTCCTGACGGAGACGTGGTTGACAGGTGACATCACCGATTAGCTTGTTAACATAACCGGCTTCACCATCGTAAGAGCAGACCGTGACACGAACATGAGCAGAAAATCCAAGGGTGGGGGACTTGCCTTGCTGGTGAACAACAGATGGTGTCATCCTGGTCACATAACTGTGAAGCATAAGAGCTGTTGTCGAGACTTAGAGCTGCTTGTAGCTAGTCTAAGACCGTACTATCTACCATGGGAGTTTTCTCACATCGTCGCCATTGTTGTTTATATTCCACCGCGAGCGGAGGCTACATTGGCGTGACGACACTGTCGCGAAGGTCCAGTCCCAACATTCTGATGCGCTGATTTTAACCATGCTAATGTAAGCTCACATTTGGCAGGTTTTAAGCAATATGTGGACTGCCCTACAAGGCATAACAATATTTTAGATCTATGTTATGTCAATCTAAAGGATGCTTACAGTGTCACATCCTTGCCTCCTCTTGGCAGGCGGATCACAACCTTATCCACCTCAGACCATCATACAGGCCATGTGTGATGAGGCTGCCCGTCACGAAGAGATCATTTAGGAGGTGGACCCCTGAGGTGAGTAAATCTCTGAGAGACTGTTTTGCATCCACTGACTGGAACAGGCTTCTGGGCTCAGAGGGGGCCAACTCTGACTTGGATGAAGCTGTGGACTGTGTCACAGGCTATATTCATTTTTGTACAGATGTGGTGGCTCCTATGACAACTGTCAGCTGCTATCCAAACAACAAACCTTGGATTACAAAGGACTTGAAACAGCTCCTAAACAGGAAGAAACAGGTGTTTAGGTCAGCTGATCAGGGCGGGCTTAGGATGGTGCAACGTGAGGTGAGGAGGAGCACAAGGAGAGCCAGGAGAGACTATAACAGGAGACTTGAGGAAAAACTATGAAATAACACACAGGAGGTGATGAGAGCCATCACAGGATACAAGGAGAGGTGATGTGTAGCTGCTGGTGATGGAGATCTGGCAGACGAGTTCAACTGTTTTTTATAACAGGTTTGACTCTACCCCTCCCACGTGGACAAATTGGGGGAGCAGTATGACCTAGAGGGACAGAAACCGGCTGGATATTTCGAAGTCCTTTTCTTCCCTCTGCTGTGAGACTTTATAACAGCTCAGTTTAGATGTGCACTTTCTTGGTACCATTGTTGGTCATTTTTATCTTTTTTTTTAATGAATGTATGTTTGTAGATGTATGGATGTGTCGTTACCGACACCTGCATTTCTTCTGCGGCAGATTAATAAAAGTTCCATCCCTCCCTCCCTCCCTCCCCTCCCTCCATCCATCCCTGTAATTTATTTCATTAACTCATGTCTCACTCAGTATGATTTATTCTGGTTTCCAACCTGACAATTGTTGCAGACACTATCTCCTCTAGGTCACCACTGCCACTCCACTGCGGCATCTCCACCTGAAACCCATTCCTCCTGAGCTCCGCCATTGCCCATCTGAATGTTGTTCCGCTCTCTGTCTCTCCTCAGTCGGCTAGGTTTTAATTGAAGAATCTGTTGTCGTACTGACTGAATTAGCAATACGTAACTGAACGAAGCAA